>VYZM01002170.1:350628-453221 GCA_013398915.1 Dromas ardeola | reverse complement strand
AGCACCCTGGAGCCTGCGGGGGCTTTTTCTTCATCCCGAAGCCTAAAACAGCCCCCCCGCAGATCGGCGTTCCGTCAAGCCGGCGACCTGCTCCCAGCCCCGCCGCTGCCGTCAGGTTTGCGGTGCTCCTCCGGCGCGGCAGCGCCAGGGGAGATGGGGAGGGGGACGGTGGACGTGGGTGAACTTCAGAGTTTCTCAGAGTCAGGGATCTTGCCCGGCTGCGGGGGGAATAGGTCTGTCTTTGTGCTTTGCCCTTTTCAGTTAAAAACACGCCTGCCCGTGTTCCCGGCGCCGCCTCTAAACGTTCGCAAAAGGGATCGGAAAGACCTTTCTGGTGGCATCGCTGCTGCGGAGAGGGGTGTCTCAGTGGGAAATGTCTCGGAGTGCGGGTCTCCCCTCCCTGCCCGCTCCCCACCCGTGCCGGCAGCCCTTGCGTAAGCCCCAGCGGTGATAAAAGTGATGGGCTGCTGTGCCCAGCACCCCCACGCGTGTCTGTGGGCCGAGAGCGGGCAGCCACCAGGGTGCCACATGACCTGTTATAGGCAAAGCAGGGTGCTACTTTCATAACCAGCGTTACATATTTTTATGGCCGTCTGTTTATCCCCCATCTCCAATGTCAAATAAATAGGTTTCTTCCTGCTGTAAATACACCTGTATGAAGGGGCTGGTGGTGGGGCTTGTCTACTTTTTTGTTACCACCTAAGATCTGTTAATGGTCAGCAGCTGCTGAAAGTGATTGCTGTCTGAGGAGCTTCATGCCAAAAACTTACCGAGTTTTACCTAATCCTGGCTGCTTTCTGGCCGCAAAGCCCCAGCGGAGGCAGCACACCATCAGTAACTAGTACTCTAGTGTGCTGAGGGATGAGCCCTCTTAACTGGGAGGACAGAAAACACAGAGTTGCTACTTATTTTGTCTCTGCAAGGAAAGAGTGCCTCTGCTCTAGGTAAATTAGCTGAAGAATCTCCTCTGACATGGAGATACTTTTATTAATGTGCTGTCAATTTACGTCTGAGATAGCTTAGTAACGGTTTGAGTCTCTGCATGTGGTAGGCTTAAAACTGATGTAATTAAACACTCTTCATAGCTGAAGTTTTATATAAGACTTCACACATACGGAGAGACTTCCCCAAAAGGGCTGATGGTCCCACTGTCACCAGTGACAGTGAGAACTCACGTGTGAAGTTTGGGCTCATTGATATTAGACTGAATAAGTGATGTGAAAAGGAAAACTTGCTGGACACCTAAAGAGCATTACATCAGTCGTTTTTCGGTACTTTTGCACCTCTGCCCTCACAGTTTTCCTAGTGCATGGTGTTTATGGGCAAGTCGTCTGTTGCAGGTAAAGGCAGATTCTGTAGGTGGGCTGTTGAAGTAACTGCTAATGAGACAGGTTTGCTAATGTGTCTTGGTACAGAAGGCATGGGGCTTGCAATAAATCTTGGAGGCGCTTCTACTCAGGCTTTACACTTTCATTTTTATTGCACTAGTTTTGACATCCTCTCCTTTTGGGGAGGGATATTATAATGTTTATAATGTCCAGTTCTCTAGATGAACTAGAAGTGTGTTAAAGACACGGGTGTCCTTGAAGCTTTCTGCATGGTGTGTGTTTGTAAGGGTTTCATAACAAATGCACGTAGGAGGAAAAGTGTGGTTTATTTCTCTTCTTCCTTCTGCCTCTCCTCTGTCTAGGCAAGTGTGCAGCGAGTCCTGAACTTTTAGACACAAAAGCCCTTTCCTAAGCATCTCTTGATGCATATTATTCATTCTACTTGGCTTAGGATATGTGCAAGAAAGTACACTTTCTTTGCATCCTTGGATTTCCACACCTTTTCTTCTTTTGGAGCTGGTTTCCTACAGATAATGCGCACTCCCTTATTTATCTGTAATGAGAACAATCAGAGTAGATAGAAGAGTAGAAAACTTCCACAAAGGGCTTCCACTGAGCTCTCCACACCCTGCGCCCCCCAGGCTCCTTAAATCGCTACCATTTCTCTCAGTAAATTACGGTGCTGAAATACATTTGTAAATGACTATATTATATACAGGAAAATCTATTTATGTTGGTACTTGGACTCCCTTATCCACTAATACAATAGAAGCTACTCAAGGCATCATACGGACTTTCAAACAGCTCATTTAAGATTCTCTATGCAGGTGCATTACATTGACATACACCCATAATATCTGTATTTATACATGCAGAAAAAAACCCAACAGTTGGAAATTGCTTAAAATAATATAGATTCATGAAAATGCACGTAAAAAATTCTGTTGGTGGCAATTGAAGGAATGAAACAGGTGGCTGAAAGAGAGGTAAAGGTATTGTTACAAGGGAAAAAAGGAAGAAGAAGAAAAATATTTCCTGTATGTTTTTTCTCTCTTTTTTTTTTTGTTTCAAAACAGCAACTGCTTTCATTGTAATGCAGAACTATTTAGCTAATGATATAGTTGTTGCATACAAATAACTTGTTAGTTTCTCTAGAATTGTACCAAAACCAGGACTTAACATAGTTCAGAAAACAATATTTTGTACTGATGTGGCCAGTGGCTTACAATGCAGAAGCTGCTCTATTAAATATGTAATGACTTTGTGTAGTAAATACCAATGTAGGCATGTTTTTCCTCCTGGTGGTTCGTTATGGGGGACAAACTTGCTTTGAATAATACAGGTGTGCCTCATGGGGGTCTCAAAAACTCCCCTGACCTTGCCGTGTTCCCAGCCATACCCACCTTGCCACCTGACATTCATGAAGCTCGTTGTCTGCACCAAAAGCTCGTCATCCCGTTAAGAGTAGATGTTTGCTTGCTGTTTTCTTTCTAGTAATACGCTGTGATTATGTATACATACGCAGTGGGGATATGCCACTTATCTGTGCTTGTGCGTGAGCTAATGGGTTTAAAGTGTGCCTGTTTCTGTGCGCGCGTGTGTGTGCTGCCAACACGCATCCCTTAAGTGGATCTTAATTTGCAGACGGGGTGTCTGCCCTGCCTGATGTAATGGGGGCTGCTGCCGCGGGAGCTCAGGAGGTGGGTACCGCTGGTCTGGCTGGCGATGCGGGACTGGCGAGGGAGGGAAGGGGCGGTCTGCGATCAGAAGGGTTGATCCCTTGATGAGGGGTATCTTGCAGAGCTGGTCCCTGTGCAGAAAGAAGGGAAGCTCAGGGAAATGGTCTCCCTTTTCAGCCTCAAGTGCTTAAATGAGGCCAACTGACTTAATAGTTGGATGCCAACATCAGAATGCCAACAGCTGAGCAGTAATTTTTAGGGCTAATTTTTATATTTTACCCTACAAATATGGAATTAAGTACCTTAAAGACATTTTGGCATTTCTGCTTAAAATCTGAACTATGGGCTCACAAAATGAAAAATGTTTTTTTCATAAACCGATAGAAACAAAAGTTCAGTTTCCCACCCCACTGTGAAGAAATTGGCAAATGAAAAAAAAAAAAAAGTGAATTAAATATGTACCCCTGCCAGAGAGAAATGCTCTCCACAGATTGATTCTTGGAGTAGTATTTACCCTCTGCATTTCTAGACCCAACAGAATATTTACAAGACTTTGTGACACAAAGCTTGTGGGTAAATTTTTCTTTCCTTTAAATTTTCATTTGTCACTGCAAAGTTCTGTGAGGAACCTCATAGTCTCTTTTAGCTAAAGTAGAGATTAAAGTAGCTTTCCCAAAGTAATTCATGAAATAAAAAGAAATTCAGATTCAACCAAAGAGACGCTCGGTAAGAATATTTCCATAGTAAAAAGCTATGGCTAGAGAAAACCTTGGAAATAGAGCTCTATCCAGCAAACGTTTGCAGCTCTAAAAACTTATCTGAAATGCAGTCTAGTCATTTAATTATTTCAGCTTGGAGAAATGGTAAAAAGTAAAACAAACACATCCCACCCAAAATAAAACAAACCCACAAAATAAAAAAAAAAAACCCCAACACAAGCCAAAAAGCAAACCAACCCAAACCATCAATAATGCAAATGGTTTTTATTTTCTTATTAATTATTATTTAGAAATCCTGGGAATCTTGATTAGTGGCACTGGAAATAAAAATAAAGTTGTAAGTTTTAATGGCCCTCTTGTGAGAGCTCAAGTGGCGTTTGGCAAACGCTTTTCGCGAGGGAATGGTTTATCTAGAGAAATGTAATTTCACTTTGACCAAGTGGAGAAATCCTGCCCGATGCAGCGGGTGGCAGGCTTTAGGATTCTTGCTTGTACATGGCTCGGGGATTTCCAAAAGCAGGGCCGTAACGAATCGTCTCGGAGTCCTGTGCTGCCAATAGACAGTGGGTTGGCCGCTTGGTTATCGTGCCTCGTCTTTGGCTAAGGTGGCTTGCCTCAGCAGGAAACCATGAGTTTCACTTTTAGTAATTGAAGTGGCTGGAGGCGTTGGTTTTCTTAACTCACCGTGTCCATTGGCCGTCCAGTTCCACTCAGAAATATTGCTGTCAAAAACAGGCGGTTTGAGTTTCCTTGGCTGATGTTTCTCCCCAACTTGCTAAATGAATCTGTTCAGGACGTGCCTTGTGTGCTTTCCTGACCCTCCCTCTGCAAGCAGAAGCCAAGAATTGAGCTGGCCTCCCCTCCCTCACCATCAGCAATAAACGTATGTCTGTTGTGGCAAAAAGTATCTGGAGTTACAATTAGAGTAGGTTTTGTTACTACATCTGAAGGGGAAAAAGTTACGGCAGAGAAATCCTAGGAAACCCCTGATTACACAAGCCTCGTCACTGTTGATGAGCGTGTAAATACCTGAGACTACAGATGGGGCCTTAGACCAAAATAGAAATTTAAGGGTAGGAAACATCCCCATTTTGCTTCATTTATTTACAGACATGATAATGATCATAAAACGCACATCACTTCTCAGTAAATATTAAATAGAGACAGGATGGTGGCGATGTCTCCTATTACTAAGACTTAATTATTTTATGAAATATGACAGCATTTACTAGTGTACTGTGAAGCATTATAAATAATTAAAGCTGAATGACATTTGCAAAAATGAAAACACCCAACACAAGCCTTTGATCTCTTGATTGTGTTGATTTCTTAAGTTTCCTTGAATCATAATACATCCTATTTCTATAAATGGGTGAGGTCGTTCTGTAAGAAAATGATGGATGAATCTTTATCTTCTACCAAGTGTCAAGAAAATAATTCTCGCTCCCCTCCTAATCTCATACGATCTGCTTACCGCTGTCTTTGTTAAGAGTTTTGGATATGTACTGTACAGAGTTGTTACCACCCACTCGCATAACAGTGACTCAATTTACTTTGTCACCCAAAACATCCGTCACCATTTTATCTTTTTCTCCTGAAGCATATCACTGGTCGTTTTCGGTACCTGAAGGGGCCTTCATGAAGCTCTTTCGCTTCTAAAGCTTTGATGTGTAAGTTCTGTGTATCCAAAGGCTTGGATAGTTCAGAAACAAGAATAATACCATGGGAAAAACAAGTTGACGTTTAAAGTTCCCTCCTGACTTTGAGTTGTGGCTGCAAGTCTGGCCGTCGGTGTGTCTAGGTCACACAAAGTAAAAGGACTGTCTTTGAATTTAGAGCATGTCTTGCATCCTCCCTTTTGTATCTGAGGTTAGCAGCGCTTTACAAAAGACATGCTGTGAATGATAACTCCTGGTAAAGCTACACGTGAGCTGCAATGGAATTACGTACCTACTCAGAAGGAGATAAATGCACCAGTGATTTGAAAGCGGGAGCCTCTAATAAAGTTGTTGTGTAGCACAGGCACTAACCTGTAGACTCCGGTTGCCCGGGACTGTCGCAGGAGGAGAATTTCATCAGGTAATAAATGATGAATTAGATGCCACATAACTTTGGGGAGGAGGGGGTGGAAAAACACTTTTGTTCTGGCTATTCCTTTGGAATAAATGAGTGGGTAGTCAGCTCTTCTCACCTGGGTCAGTCATCGGCCTGACTAAATGATTTGCTTGAAACTTCACCAGGCTCTTGACAGGTTTGGGGTTTTTTTTATGGCAATTTGGCCAAGATGTTAGGAAGTTGATGCACATGTGCGACGTTCTTCTATGCTCTTCCTGCTTCTTTATTGGTAAATCCAGCACAGCCTGGTTATGGAACACTGAATATCAGCCAAAGGATTTCCCAGATATTAAGAAAAAGAGGGATAGGGGAAGAAGAAGAAGAAAATAATCAGTCAAGGGAGGCTTGCAGCTTTGTGGCAACCTCTTCTAGTTAGAGAATTAACGATGGGGAGCTTTACCTTGGAATAAAATGGTTGTGGAAAGTTGGAGCTCCTTTTTGTGTCTCACTCTCTACAAAGTTATTGTTTTGGTGTTTGTTTTTTTTAAAGTCTTTGTATGTGGGAGCGATGCACTAACTCAATTATACCGTTCACCTGTGCACCCCTGATGGCTGAGCTTCCCCCCTTCCTCTTTGTGGTTTTTGAATGATTTGACCATTTGTCACTCTTAACAGAGAAACGCTGTGTGGGACTGGGCGTATGTGAAAAAGCACATAAGAGTACATTAAGAGAAGACTGTATATGTGTGAATGTATGTGTACAGAGTCTATAGAAGCCTCCTATAAGACCTTGTGTAGGCTGAGGACAGTGTACCAGGGTGGGCTATGTGTTCGGGGACCTCGGTGCACACTCTGTATGAATGCCCAGGAATATAAGATGAAGGATGTCATTATGTTGCTAATTCCAGTGTATGGTGTGTGGTTTTTCTCCCTTTATTTAACTGTCCTTTCTTTGGAGGTTATACACAGTTATGCATATAAAATTTTAATCTGTTTGTTCACTGTTGAAGGCCTTGGGTCTGATGGAAAGTGCTGTGCCAAGAGCTGAGTCCAAGGTTTGCAGGCCCATCTAAAGCCACCAGGTCTCTCTGGTTTCACTTCTCATTTCTGTCTATACTGCACTTTTTACTTCTTTTTCCCTGTTTCTCTCGGTGTGGACGTGCTGGGCTGTGGGTATAAGTGCTGCCCTGGTGCCCATGTTGTGCCAGCCCCTGAATTCTCCCGTAACCCTGTCTCTTGGGGTGCTGAGCTTCTGGTAAGGCCGTTGCTGATGCATATGCAGCCCACTTTATGTTGCCAACAGGGAGGTCGATAGCATCTCTGCCAGCTCGTAAAGGCAGTTTTTTGCCTCTCTGCAAACTTATCTTTTGCTTTTTGCCTATAAATGGATTAAAGCCGGATTTTGTCGGTGATTAAGATGCATGTGGACCTCACACCAGCACCGCTTTGTCTAATGTGTGCTAGATGCCATGTGCCAAAGGTTGGCCTTGATCCTGCATAGCTGTCCCTGTCCGGACCGTGCCTGAATCCTTCTCTGAAGATAACGCTGGGCTTGGGGTGATTGTGGTTAGGAAGTAAAGTAGGGGTTTTTCACTTTAAATTTCACTAGAATTGTCTGCAGAGGGGACCCACAAATGGAGTAGGAGATAGTGTAGTGTCAAGGAAGGAGCTGGTTGTTTTTTAAACACGGAACAAAAAAGTCTAATACTTGTCCATTATACTTCGTCTCAGGTTTTTCCACCTGTAAGTCTGTAGCCTGTAAGCGATAATAGCTACCTGAGTCTTTGTAAATCCCCGTTGAGAAACGAAGGAAGATAAAGTGACTGACTTAAGATGGCAGATGGAATCTGTGTGACAAAGTGGGAACGGATCCCCAGCCCTAGCTTTAAGAGCAAGGAGAGGAGAACAGAAGAGAATTGAAACTGCAACTTTCAGAGAAAACCTGAAAGTTGTTGGAGAGGCGGAGGACAGCTCTGCATGAATATTATAATTTGATCTTGTTTAGAGTACAACAGACCCAAGCTTTGCCTCCAAATTATTTGTGCATTGAGCAAATGAGAGGGTTTGTTCTTAAAGAGCTATGGTAACCTGAGGCTGCCACAGGACACAAAGCGGTTCTTCTAAATGTCTCGGCACCTCCAACTCCCATACTGTCATGGCTCAGAATAAAGGTAGTGAGGGGAAGGGAAAGATTTTATTAGCTGGTTCTGAGGAACTAATGGTCACTAACTACTGCACTCGCGGCAAATTAAGCTGGTGTAGGGCTGAGCCTGTCTGTACTCTGGGACTGACCCTGGTATTTTCCTGATACTTTCCATGCTGCATTTTTGAGGAAGCTTGGTGGTTTGAAACACTTATGCTAGAAAAAGGCTTGGTAATGAGATCCTGAACCTTTCGGTCCTGGATTTCCCTTCAAATGCATCTCTGAACGGCACTGCCAGAATCCCCTTCCATTTAACAGCTGTTTGAAAGCTTAGCTCACTTCAAAATTTACAGTTCATAATGGGAAACTGCTATTTTATCATCTGGTCTGTCTACACTTTTTTGAGGGGTTATGGCTTCAAATTCTACCCTAGAAAGTTTTCCAGCTCACTGGCCCTACAGGCTACCTAACGCTAATCCCCATTGTCATAGACAAACAGCATGCATTCGGAGAGAACAGAGGTCTCTAGTTGTACATAGGTTTGAGGCATACTAGCTTAACACATCATTGCTCCTCCTGTGTACCTCTGTGGCTAAACATGTGATCAGAGAGAGATGTAGGATGCTGTTCTCTCAGGCTGCTGTTAGCTCATTGCTGATGGCATGTACCTTTGCTTGTTGGCATTGGGGAACGGTGCTGCTGGCTGCCCTATAGCCTCAGCTAGGCTATAGATGCATTGCAGAGATAAATAATATTGATGTCTTTGGCTGTCTGACTGTACATAAGAGCTTTTGGTGGAGAGTTGTGGGCTCTTCTTGAATGTCCAGGAACTTGGAGGAAGGTGTTTAGTGATGAGAGGTATAGGTGCGGGTAGTGGGAATGTGGTGGATGAATACCTTGTCTTGCTTTGTATTATACTCTTCAGACGGATTCAAAATTGTCCATTCCTCCCTTGTTGTTACTAAGGAATGTATGTTTAATACGTACAGCTAAAGTACGTCTGATGAGGGCTATGTGATACATGAGTGTTTGGGGGTATGATGTGGCACTTTTTTCAGGAGGAGAAAAATAAATTATCATATTTAATATAGACATAATTATAAGAATCACTATGCTTATGTAATACTCGCTTCAATATTTGTAATTTCACGAACCCCAAAATATTTCAAAATTGTAACATTTGTTTCAATATTTCTGATTTCTTCCAAATGTTTCTGAGTTTGGCTTTTCATAAAAAAAACAGCAAAGCCCCTAATAGCCAGATTATATTTCTTCTAAATTGTATGACTCATCAGGAAGCTTGACCCACTGGGGAACATTTTCCAAGTGGGGCAGGGATTAAGCTTCAATTGCACAGATTCATCAAAGATGATGAGTTGAACATCTTAGACTCCCTCTGTGCTCTGAAACTGCTCCCTGATGCTGTGTAACTTGCAGGAGCGGGGACTGCCTGTGATGCTCTGAGAGGTGCCATGGGGTTTCTGGGCACCATAGGAGAGGGTGAGGAAGCAAAATGGCTTTGAAGCCTGTTAGCATTAAAAGATGATGAGAAAATACCTTCCTGTCACCACTTTATTTCATTAGGTTGCTAATGAGTTTCCTCTAGGGATGGTAATGGGGTAGTTCTTATGCTCTTATCCAATTAGTGAATGGTCCCAGGAGTATATCCTTTTGTTGTGAAAACACATCGAGTTTCATTCCAACTCGAGCACTGCATCCTGTAGGTTCTCTGAAGGCAACGAAACGCCATGTGTAGGTGCAAGCTAGGCCAGGTCCTTGGTTATTAATTGCTGATGTTAGCCTGATTTATGGTTTCGAGATGATGCCCAAGAGGGCAACGGACTCTCCTGTGAAAGTAAGTGAAATGCCAAAGATGTGAATAAAGTTTCATTATGCATTTTGAGGTTAGCTGTAAGTTGAGACACTGAGAGAACTCACATGTTAAAAACCCGTGTAGGTAGGAAACAAAAGAAAAATGCCTTTGACGCTATTGCCTTAAGGGATATCCAGTACCCTTGTCTTGCCAGCTGCCTGTGCTCATAGGATCCTTTGCTGCTGTCACTACAGTCATCTCCAGGTTTTAGCCTGATTTAAAATGACATTGAAGAAGGAATTAGCAGCAGTGCCAATGCAGCTGGCATGTTTGGTTGTGGGAGGCCTTCCATTGGTGAGAAGAACTTAAGCTATTCTTTATTTTTCATTTTTGTCTCTGCAGGTAGTCAACAGTTGCAACTGTCACCTCTCTTGCAGGGCAGTATGTTTGGCTTTGGAGCAGGTACCTTCTTTATTTTGCCCCTGGCCAGTTTTTACTGTGGCAGAATTTCTGGATTACTTTATTTTTGAGTTGCTTTATCTCCTTTTTTTATTCTATAATCTGCCTTTCTGCCAGGACACCTGTGCTTGTGTGGGTTTATGTACCTGGGGCTGTGCAGTGCACGGTACAATGAATGAAGAACACACAAGTACATAAACACTGGGCTTCACGTTCTACAGGGTTAGACTTAAGTTACTGAGCTCTCTCCGACGGTTTGTTCCTGCCTCCAAGCAGTATGAGCTTTATGGTCCCATGCAGCATCTCTGATTCTTTACTCACGATAAGCTGCTTCCTTTCCCCTTTAGATTTGCAATATTGGAAGCTTTCAAGCCCTACAGTGGTAGACAATGTGGCAGAGGCTGCAAAGTGGTTATGGACATGTTTTATGTGCAATTGGATATAAAGATAAGAGGCTGGTTTTTGACTTCTCCCTGTCGATGTAGTGCAAACCTATGGCAAAGAGAAGGAGGCACCAGTTGCCTTCTCCAGCTTTTCAGTTTGTTTTTTTTCCCAGCTTTTTCGGTTGTTGAAGAAATGCTGAAAGATGCTCAACAAGCCCTGCTGGTGCACAACAAACAGTGCTGGAGTAGACTCACAGTGGCTTGGACACAGGGTGGTATCGTGGTGACTCTCTTTTGACCTTGTGAATCTTGATTCAGCCTGGACGGCAAACAGCAAAACAATGTTTTGCATTTCCCTGTGTCTGATGTGCCATATCATTGTTTGATAAATGCACTATGATCTAGAGTGAACAGGAAAATTACGGAGTGCTGGATTATTTGCTCTCTGTCTTGTAAACTCTTAGTTTCCCTTCTTCTATCAGACAGTGGGAGGGATGACTAATGTTGGCTGTGATGCTGGGGCAGTTACAAGCTGGACTGAGACCAATGTAGCTGTTAAGATGCCCCCTCACAAAGTTTATATGTGTTATTTAGAAACTGCTAACCTGATGGCCTTCAGACAAGTGAACTAGGGGTGGCAGTTCTTTTCCAAAGCATCCACTTGCCTGTCAAACCTTTATCCGTTTGAGAAAAACCATAACCTCTAGCAGGGATGGCTTTTGACAGTCTGGCCTGGAAGACTTTGGTGCCCTCCAAAGGGAAGGATGGCTGGAGCACAGCTTTTCTGCTTTCCAGAGAGGATACAGCATGTCTTTCCCTCTCGGAATAGCCTGAGCTCTCCCAGCCACAGCAAGCTTCTGTCCAGGCCCCTCCTGGGGTTGTGATGGCCATCAATAGTATAAGCCAAGCATTATGTATGTTCATTCAAGCCAGAAACACTCCGAGAAATACTCTGCAGGGCAGGATGGACCCAGAGAGCTTGTGTGTGAGGTCTCCCCTTAATTGCAGAAAAAACTCATATAGGATGATCTCTGTCTCTTTTTTTTTTTTGAATGAAGTAAATGCTGCTCGTTTTTCTTAATTTTTTTTTAATGACAGACACAGAGCTAAGTTATCTCCGATGGCTGTAACTGGAAGAGATCTTTAGTATGACACACAGATATTTTTATTTCCTCATGTGTAGTCACCCAGAGTCACCTATTCAAGATCAAGTAGTACATTCTTCCCAGTTTTCACCTTGCTTCTGATGAAAATGTGAGAGAGAGATAACAGGGAATTTAAAAGAAAAGCCTCCTCTAATTCCTTGGTTGAGCAATATGGTCTTTTCTCCTTAATCCCTGGATGGCACAATACGCTCTTCTCTCCTTACCACTACCTCCTTAGCGCTGAAAGGAAGGCAGCCAAATGTAATTCTGCCATCAGCTCTGGGACTGTGAAAATATCCTCAACCTGTCCATACAATAGCTGGTTACGTTTCCAATTCCCTTTTTCTGGAAGAAGAACTTTGAGTTTGGTGTTTATATTAGTACCTGGTCTTATACTGAATTCGAGTAAACAAGCGCGCACAGTGAATACAGAAGAAGAGTAAGTCACAGCTGCTGAACCCTGACGTGGGGTCTCCTCTCTTTTCGCAGCTCCCGCTGTCTCTCTGCGGGAACAGAAGATGCGATGACTAATTTTGGGAGGGAGGTGGAAGGAAGAGGGGGAGCTGACCTGTGGTTGTGAAAGTGCTGGGCTCGTTCCCCCTCGCTTCCGAACCGTTAAGAACCGTTGTTTATTCGGGGAGAGCTGCAGCACAGGCAGTGGCAGGGAAAGCTTCCATCACACGCTGATTATGCCTCTCTCCTGACTTAGCAGAAAAAGAAGGTAATTCACTTTCTTTTCGGTCTTTGGCCTTTATCCTGAGATTACTCATGTCTCTTTGCTTCCTGAAAATCAGAGATCATCCTTTTTCACACATGAAGTGCCAAGATACCAGATGGCCTTGCCTCTCTGTCACCAATGGCCTTATTTTGCTATCTTCTGCAGCTGTGCATCTCACTAAATGAAAGCTGCAGCTGACTGTCTCCTGGAGGATGTGGGCCTGCAGTCAGGTCTGGAAGCTCCCGCGTCTGCCTGCGTCTCCCTGCTTGTGTTTGACAGAGCTGTAGGTCACGAAAAGAAGTTTGTATCGTTTCAGCCCCAGTCAGGCTTTTTTACCCTTCAGCTGACCAAAGATAGTGCTTTTGCCAAGAAAGGTTGGACCAGATGATCCTTGAGGTCCCTTCCAACCTAGTATTCTATGACTTCCTGTGGGTCACAAGCAATTATAACAGGAGATGAGGACAGGAAGGGAGGATGGGAAGTCGTGCTTAGGCTGTTCTACTTAATGCTTTATAACAGCAATTTTTCCAAGCTTGAAAGAGGCCATTAGGGATGTGAAATAGAGAAAGAAAAGGAGGAGGAAATAAGCTGGGGTGGAAAATCGTAGCCCAACTTCCCCCCGGTTCGATGCAAAGGCTGAAAAAGAGAAAGATGTGAATTCCCCTCCAGTTGGAGAAGCAGCCTGCTGCCTCAAAAGGCTGTTCCCTGGCAAGTCAGGTCTCCTGCCCACTCCCTCTGGCAACCTGGGGATTGCAGCCAGGTAACGTGGGCCTCTCCTGGGTCTTGCTGCGGCTGAGCGCTGGCCGGGCAGTTGCCTCCACTCACTGCATGGTAGCCCCTTCCCCAGCCGCCCCCGCCCGAGCATCCAGTCGGGAGCTTTTTGTTTCTGATTCAGTTGCTGTGCAAACGGTGTCACAATTTGTCAGGTGCCGAGAGTGATATTTCGCTTGATGGAAATGTTGGCCCTATTGTGAATCAATCCAAACAGCTTTTCGCAGCAAGGTTGTAAGACAATGAGGCGAATTTACTACGCAGGCAGACAAAGCGGCTCCTATTATGTGTGAAAACACAAATAATAGGAGGATGAATGCAAAACAGTGAGAACATCTTAGCGTTAGGCGGTCGCAGGCACAACAGTGCGCGTCAGCGTCTGACTCGAGTGGCAGAGGTGTACGAACAAGGCGGTGGTGGGAGCCAGCAGGTACGCCTGGCGGGATCCTGCCTGACGAGGCCGAGCTGCGGGTGCCTGCGAGAAACCCATGAGGAAGATTTCAAAGGTGTTCTGCAAAGGACAGAGCGGCAATGGGAAACCACATGATTGTTTCTTAAAATAAAGTGACTTCTCGCTCATTCTAAATTAAGGGCATGAGGTAATATATGGGAAGGTACGACAACAGGCGCATTCGCTGGTATTTCCATTCTGCTATAGTGGAGAAGGGTGGTTGGAAATTTCCAGTGGAACTTATTTTTTAATTTTTATTTTTTTTTTTCAGAATTTTGACTTAATATTTTCCAGCTGAAATCTTCTGAGCAAGATGCTGATTTTGGTTTTTTTTTTAAATAAAATAAGAGCAACACATTAATATATTCATCTTAATATCTGAAATATAGAATAGTTGATATTATAATTCCTTGGAATTTTTCATGCTGAGTTATTTTTTCACGCTGATTCAGAAGAGAAAATTTATTTTGTTTTGATTTGCAATATGAGAACTTCCCAAAGAATGGAAAAGCTGAGTTCTAGCAAGGCAAAATCGTTATTTGGTAGCATCTGCGAAACTTTCTTGGTCGTGATTAACTTTCTGTGATAGAAATGTGTTGTAATAACCACACTTAGTGTTAATCAGCCCTACAATACTTCTTCCAAAGGACCAGAGACTGAATGAACATGGAAGATGAACTGTCCTCTGACTGCTAGCAGGAGCTGCTTGATGTCATGATTAAAGTATGTTATCAGGGTATTTTTGGGTAGTGGATGGCCATCCACATTTTGGTAGCTAAACAGAGAGGCTGTTCTCCAGGGATGGCTGAAAGCTGAGTATATGTCAGGCGCATGATTAATGTTGGTTGGTTTTTTTGTAGTTGGGTTTTTTTTTCCCATTTTCTTCTCTTTCTGAGAATATTTGGTGCCTGGGAGACTGCCTCTGCAGCCAGTGGCAGAATGTACCTGGTTAATAAAACCCCAGGTACTCTCTTACTGGGCACTGACTCCTATCTTACGCAGAGAATGAAAGTGATCTCTGATGTTAGGGCTGAAAAAGCTCCTGCCCTTGGGAAGTGTTGACCTGTTCTTTAGCCGTTTCTGCTTCTCCTTTCTCCCTCCCATCACGGCGTGGTCAGATCTGCACTTACGCTGTCTCAGGGAGGGGTACCAAGGTGATGGATCTCGGGTGGGTGGTGGTCTCTCCCACCCATGTTCTGGCCACAGTGTGCTTGGGCCAACAGGGCGAGAGTTTTGTACAAGTCAAATTTCTGTGAGATTTGGCCCTCAGGACTGATGACCTCCCAGCCAACTCACCTGAACAACGGAGAAAGAGGCAGCCACCATATTTTTAATGGCTACACGTAGGGGGTAGATGACTGTCTTCTGATCAAGGCTGAAGGGTGTTGGTAACTACAGTCCAAAAAGGAATACAAATGATACGGAAAATAGTGAGACAGTGTTTATGATAATAAATTATGTCTAAGCAATGGATTGCTGATTTGTCAGTCAAAGAGCAGTGTCTACTTGTACTGGTTCTGCTGTTCCCGACATCTGACTCCCAAAGGGTTTAAGAACTTTCTTGGGAAGAGACCATATGAGTGCGCAGTTCTTGCTATTAAGACTAATGCATTTCCTTCTAATGGCTCTTCTGTGATGAATCAGTCCCCGCGTGCACGCCTTGATGGTGGGTGTCACTTCTTACTGGCTCTGGAAAAATTGCAAGTACTGATATGTGTGAAGAAGTCAATATGAGGAGGGGAGGAGTTATTCTTGGAGGGTGCTTTCGGGCTGGGGAGGCTACCTTCCCTTGATGTCCTCAACAGTCATTAGCAAGTGAGAGATTCTTCTCCAGAGGACCATTTTGCCAGCCTAATTCAGGCTCTGGCTCCAAACTGTCCTCTGGAAGAGCCCATCTCTATCGACTGCGGACAGTCTGTGGAGAGCAGTCTTACAAAGCTAAAATTAGTTTTTATGTGGACCCCTTCTACAAACGAGGTGAATGGATGTATGTGCTTGTTAGTGTTTAAGAAATGTTTCCAAATTTTTTTTTCTGTAAAAACCATGTTTGATTTTATTTTTTCTGTTCGGTGGGAGGTTTTTTGGGATTTTTTTTTTTTGAAAGAGAGAAATCTGGTTTGAAGTGGATGTGGTGACTTATTTTAGCGGATACTGGCAAGTATGTTGATTTTAAAAAGTGCTGCAGTAGCTCTACAGCCAAACAGAGATGTTGCCATTTTGCCTGCTGTGAACTGCGTCTTTAAAAGGAACTCTTTTTGCTAGCTGCAAGGGCAGCTGGGAGGCAGTGGTTTTGTGATTCGGTCTCAATGCAGGACATGAAAGTAAATCTCTTGCCCTCTCTGTCTCTTTTTTTTTTTTCTATGGAATCTGGGCACATTTGTCATGTTTTCCATGAACTACTATAAATTACCTGGAAAGTAAAAATGCATGGATTGCCCATGACTACACTGGTCTCTGAGGATCATTCCTTAGTGGTTCAAAGCCAGACCTGGCTGGTGAAAGGAACATCTATCAGAGGTGGGGTGGTTGGTGCCTCTGTGCGGGTCCTGGTGTTATTCCATGGAACAGTCCCCTTTCTTGATGAGCTTTGCTCTTAGCTTAACTCTTGCTGCAACCCTAACTTGTTCACCTCGCCAGAATGGCACAAACCAAACCTTTGGGGGGAGGAATGAGGACAAATCATCTTTATCTTGAATATGTAACACCTCCAATTGTTGCTGATGTGCTGAATGGTAGCCGGGTGGCTGATATTTGACCTCTCTGTTGTTCTTCCTTTTTTTGTTTCTTTGACTTGTTAGCAGCTTGAAAAAGTACAGATGAAATGAAAAAAGACTGGAACAGGGTAACGTAAATCACTTCAGGCATTCAAGTGTGTTTGTGATTATTCTGCAGGAAGAGAGATGATAGACTGTGGTTATTTAGTTTATGAGTAGAAGAAAACGCGATGGAATAAGTGAGCTCGGGGGCTTTTCCTTTACTTGCCATAGTCGATTGTTTTGTGTGTATTTAATAGGGAATTCAGTGCTGCAGCAAATCATCAAAGGGAAATATTTACTAGGATCCAAAGAAGGATTAGGCTTTTACATGAAAATTAATCATATTGGTAGCAAGTCTGACTACTGAGCTACCCACAATGTCACCAGAGTCGCCCATGCTTTCTTGCTTCAGGGGGCGAGAGAATGACCTACAGGGGCTGGAAAGGGATTCTCTCCGTGCAGTACAACTTTCCATCCTTCCCTGGGCACACGCCGCTGCTTGTGTTTCTGGCTGCCTTAAAATACCAGGTACTGGTGGGATATTGAAAAGAGAGTTCTTGAACTCACGGGCCAGTGATTTGATCAGGCGTGACAGCCGCTAGGGACTGAAACAAATAATGAAGAAGCTAATTCTGTTCCCCTATCTAAAATTGTAATCTTGTTTGTGACATCATAATTGGTTGCCATAGGGACAATTATGGTGTCATAAAAAGAGGATTAATGATGAGTTTAAGTGAGGAATAAGCAGCTGGAACAGATGAACTTTTTAATAACTCCTGCCTCCTCTGAAAACTACTGCTTTGTGCATAAAAATATAGCTCCAAATAAAGAACTATGGGCTGGAAGAAAGTCAGTAAATATGCACTGAAGGAACAGTCGTGCATCCAAAAGGACATTGCTCTAAGCTTCTGGGGTCTATCAGGATGCTGTGGAGTAAAGGAAATATTTATATAGAGATGCTAGAATGAGCAACAGATCTCCCGTCTCATGTGGACTTTTCCAGGTGTGAAGACACACTTTTTTTCCCTCTGTTAATCTTTGCTGTTGTGTTTCTAAGCATGGAAAACTATGTGTAACTGGGGGTTAATGTTCCACTGTAGCTGGTTTAAAAAATAGACATGGGAAACATGATTATAGTGATATGTCAAAGTTAAATGAATCTTGGAGCATCTTAACTGATTCCTTTGTGAGGGTGCTTCAAATTTTAGTGGCTTGTCTGGAAACGGTTGTGTCAGGAAAATCGCGATTCCTGGAGCTAGAGTATTTCAGGATAGGTCATCTGATGCTTTAGCTTTTGCATGTGCTATAAAGGGTAGGAGGGCTACTTAATAGGGAGCAAATTAAATCAGGCAAACAGGGTTCTTGTGCCCAAGCAGATGGCATCTGAACTACTCTATTAAATGGTCAGTTCATGCAATTTTTCCATGCTGCTGACTGTATGCAGTTTGTAAAGCAAAGTTTTGAAAAACGCTGAATTTCTTCTGCAGAGCCAATATCTGTGCTGGCTGCATTGCCCTCTCAGGTGCTCTTGCGTGTTCCCTCGGAGCCAGGCAGGCTCTGCTGGGCTTGACTGTTCTTGCTGCTGTTTACTGCTCTGACCCAAACCACTCCAGCAGTAATGTATTAGCTGAAGGGCCATAGACAAGAATTATTAATACATAACAGGGGACGGAAAGTAGTGTGAATAGCTGTGGGTAGTGCTGGGGATGGACTTGCTGGCAAGAAACTGCCTGAGGGCTCGTGTGTGGGTGTCAGTGCTTTTGTTTTGTCTCTTGCTCTTGTGACATTTGCTTAACTCTTTTTGTCTCCCTCCTTTTCGTTCTTTTTGGTGCGTCTTTTATGAGCTGGAGAGGAACGTGCATTTCTGCCTGCCTGGGAGCAGAAACACAGGGCTCCTGATGTGTGTGGTTTTTTTTTTTTTTTGGGATCCAGCTGTCTTGCTTATCACCACGATGTTGGTCCTCGCTGTGACTGACGAAGAGACGAGAGAATAGCACTGTCTGGTTATTGTTGCTGTGAGCGTTCGAGCATAGCTACTCTTGCACACACTGTCACGGTGTGTGGGAATCCTTACCGGAGCGCGCTGGCTTGCAGACAGTCACCTGTACCCCAGGTGTCCCTGTGATGCTGTGTCGGGGTCACCCTCTGCCTCAGGGTGCTGCTGATGCCCTGCTCTTGGCCCCAGCATGCTGAGCACAAACCTCTCTCCCCAAAGTATTTTCTGGGAAGAGCAAAAAATTCTGGGGACTTCTAAAGTGTTTTTCAAAACCCTGTACAGAAATGAATTGATCCCTGCAGCACCATTGGGATGGCAGAGGGCAAGCTGTTTGCCTCTTACTGAGGGAGATGAAATTTGGGAATAAAGGCTAGACGATGGATTTTCCAGAAGTTTTCTAGAGGTGTGTAAATAGCTCTTTTGGGTACCTGTGTGCTCGGGGTACCTAGGACTTTCTCTGATTTTTAGCCAGGATGAGGATTTTTCCAGTGTTACAGAGGATTTCAGTGGGTGTAGTGCAGGTAGGTTTGGCTTTTCCTGACTGCTGCCTTCCTAGCACAATTTTTCAGCTGTCTTTTCTCTCCCAAAGCCCTTGACCTTCATTCCTCCTGGCTGAAGCAGCCTGATATACAGCATTTCGCCTCAACCTGCCCTTGTGCCCCCAAGCAAAGGATCTGCTTGCCAAGGATCCTACCCTGCTGTTGTGCAGTGCTTTGGGAAGAGCAGCTTATAAATGCCATGAGCAGTGCTCTGCCTAGTCCTACCCGCTAAGGCAGGTATTTGACAAAGTAGGAACACGGTTACTCTGAGCTGTGCAGGCAGGTTGGGGAGCTCTGTGCTCCCAAGTCCCGGAGCAGTAAGTGGAGAGGGCAGGGTGGCATGACAAACCCAGAGCAGGGCAGATGGCTGGTGCCTGCACCGACCGCTACAACCTGAGCATCGGAGCTGAAACCCTCTGCTGCTTAGATCTTGGTGGTTCCCTTCTGATATAGGCAATCTAGTAGAGTTTCCTACCAGTTCACAATAGCGTTTCGTTGGGGAAAAGTTAGGATTTTAGCAATTTTATCAGCTCCTCCAGATGGAAGAGGTGTGCCCACCACTGGGTATGCAACTTCAGTTAATTGGAGACTGTCATACCTAAGGAACCACTTTATTATTTTTTCCATCTATGCTTGTCCAGTGGTCCGCAAAGTTCTCCCTACCTGTATGGAGGTGCTCCCAGGGCTGTGGCTGCCCTGGGAACGCCTCAGCTCAGTGTCAGGCTTCGCCAAGGTTTGTGCCAGGGGCCTGGTGCCACCTGTGCAGCGATGTCAGCTCGTGGGGACATGCTGGGAGCCCAGGGAGTGCATCTGGGACCAAGCTCTGCCCAGGTGGCCTCTCAGATGCAGTTTTTCCTCTGAAATCCTCTGCAGTTTAGAGACCTTGCCCCTGTGAAATCAGAGCTTTTTTGTTTTGCTTTTTTTTTTTTTTTGTTCAACAGGCTGCACCACATTCCTCCCTTTTTGGTTGAAGCACAGGCAAGGTGTGCAGCTGGAAGGAAAACTGTCCTGGTGAGAGCCGGCAGAGATGGACAGTACGTTATCCCGGTGGCAGGTCTGTCACCTGGCTTTGCTCCTTTGTTGCCTGGCAGATGTATTATGCAGATTCTTCCTAATGTTGTGGGCTAAGGAGGCGGCGTGTTAGTATTCCTGAGATGAAGAGAGGGTTGACTGGTCTGATACGTATTGCTTTGTACACGCCAACTAACTGCTGTGCATGTAGAGCACTGGATAAGTGTATCTCAGTTGCATCTTGGAGACGTTCGCCTGTCTGCCTGTGACACACGGGCAGTGAGAGGGTACGGGTATGTACCTCTGAGCTGGGCAGGAGCACATTACTCATGAGTGATCACACGCAACTGACAAACTGTGGGGCCATATGATAAATTGGACCTTTGGCTACCTCATACTGGAGAAAAACTGAGACTGTCTCTCCACTGAGTGCCTGCTCTCCTGTTGGGGCTGGTGATGGAGGTGCCCCTCGTGACTGGAGAGCTTAGGATGTGCCTCTGCTGTGGGTGAGGAACAGGATAAGGCTGTTGCTCCTTTCCAACAGGGTGTGAAATAAGTTTGCAAGTCAGCACAACTTCTCTCAAAGTCACTTTGCCTGTGCGGAGCTCGGATGCTGCAGGGATGGGCAACGGCAGCGCTTTCTGCCTCCAGGCAGAAGGTTTTCCTGCTTGGCCTGTGAAAGTGTCCACTGAAAGTACGGGTCTTTGTGATCTCACGAGACATTAAGCACAGACTGAACTCAAAAACATGTGGGTGCGGTGGGTCTGGGTGCTAACAGCTGCTGTAGCACAGAGGAAGTATGTGAAGCGAGGGGAATTTTTTCTGTCTGTTGATATCTAGGTAAGAATCGTGAGCAAGAATGCTTCATTATATGTGTTTATATGGGCGTCCCGAGGTCCTCGCACCCTGCTTTCCAAAACATGGCCATAAGCCAAGCCTGTTTCACCTTCTGTCACTTAAAATCAATTTCCAGTCTCTATGTCAAGTTTTCTCCCTTCTTCTCCCACACTCTATTATGTCCTTTTCATCCTATTTAATCAGAAGATGATTAAAAAAAAAACCCCACCCAAACCTAGTGAACAACTTCTGAAATTATAGATTGTGGGTTTATATTTGTTTCACTTTAGTTGGGACTGAAATCTGTTACTCCTTGTAAGTTAGCCTGTGTATATGAGATATTAGTTTGCTCCCAAGTGGGCAAAGTGGTTTTATTTACTTATTTATTATTTATTAGTGATCTCCATAGCAAGGTGAAGGCCAAACTCTGAGGCTAACCTGGAGACCTTTCAAAGGTGAGCAGTCTCCCAGATCCTATTAATGTCAACAAGATCTGATCCCCAGCTTTTTGGATTCCTCCAGAAAATTGCTGCAGATGGTTTAACTGGATCCACCTCACGGTAACCTTCCCTGGATCAGGGTTGTGTGGCTCTAACAGGGATGTTGACGCTGCCCTTTCTGTCTGAACTGGGGACTTCCTATGGATGAAGAAGTAGCAGTTTATATCTGACCTAAATTCGGGCCTCACTTTTTAGGGCTCCCCTTTTTAGTTACTTTAGCAGTATTAAGTAATAAATTCCACCTCAAGTTATGTGTAAATGTGAAATTACTTCTGGATTATTATTTCATTTCTGAAGTGGTGCCATTCAGTTTTATCATGAGGATTTTGATGAAGCGAAATAGAAAAAGAAACCCCTCTAGCAAAATATATCTTGTACAGAGCCCTCTTTTCATCTGAATCTGGGAACATGAAAGTGCAAATCTGTCTCTTGCTGAAAAATTTCATTTCTGTTCTAATTCGTAATAGGTCTCTGGGTGCTGAAACAATTTTCCTTTCTCTGCAGATTTATCCTGAGCATTTCTCAATGGTCTGGAACTGAATGTTTAAAGTACATTTTGCTCTCTCCTTTCTTTCCCCTTACATATAGTACAAGGATACGGCTGAGCCAGTTGCTGACCAAAATGAGCCATGGAGATAAAAGTGTTAAATGTGAGTCAGACTATCTTACATTAGAGGGTGAGTCAGCTTTGGTTTCAAAAAAAGACATGTTAAAGAAGCTGTTTGGAAAAAAATGCTGAATGGAAATATTTCAGAAGAGTCTCTCAGTCTCTGAGAGAAGATGGGGATTTATTTATCTCCTTGCAGAAACGATAGCAAGCGTTAAAAGTAGTGGTAATGATGAGATCACTCCAAATTGAGGGGGGTGCTTTGGAAGTATCATGGCCAGTGTCCTGAGTTGGTCACCTATAGCAGGGGCAGCAGTTATTCAAGGTGAAGTTACTTAAGGTGAAGGTCAGCAATGCAACCCAGGGTCAGCGAGTCCCTTGATTTACTAGGTACAGGTGCTGGAAAAATGTGGGTGATGGGATGTCCCAGGAATGAGGAGGACTGAACTGCTACCTGGCTGAGCTGGCTTAGCAGCCTTCGAAGCTGGGCTTGAGAGCTGAGACTGTGGAGGCCCTTGGGTGGTGAAGCCTGGGCGAGCTGTAGAAGTTGGGATGCTGTGACCACCTCGTGGGGTGGAGACTTCTTTTTGTGTGCACTGAAGCTCAGCCACTTTGGTAGGAGATTAGCAGGTGTTAAGGGGAAGCATGCATTTAGGTAATGGAAAGATTAAACAGCTGGCAGACATCTATGAAAGGTTTTTTGCTCTCCAGATTTGTTATACCTGCTTCCCCTATTTCACAGCATTACCTTTTTGGAAAAAGGATGATCAGCCCAAAGGGATAATCCTCAGCTGTAAAGCTGGAAAACACCAGCGGAGAAGAGCTGATGATGTGTGCCACAAAATAGCAAATGAACCAGCTAAACAGCCATCCAAATTCCCCATAGAAAGAACGTATTGACAGAAGAGCTGCCGTTAGCATGGGATGGACTATTGCTGTGCGTTGTAAGTTAATCTATTCCTGAATCCCCTCTGACTCTTTGCGTGACTATAAGCAAAGCTCCTAATATTTCTAAGATGAATATATAGTTGCTTCTTCCTACTCCCGTAAAGAAGTACCATCGAGCTGTGGTAGTATGTCATCATTATTATACTGTATTACAAAGGTGAGTGTTATGTGCTTTGCTTAGCACTGTTACTCATTATGAAAGGCTACAACACTTAGAGCATTTAGCAAAGCCACAGTGGTTGTTATCTGTTTGAGGCAAAAGCAAGTTTCCTACTCTAACTTGTGATGCTTATGGTCCCTAGATTTAAAGTAAGATTTCAGGAGAATCTGGAAATTGTATGGGTTTTGCTTGCTCTGGTTTTACTTGCCGTCCTGATGTTAAAACATTGTCAGGTCCTCCACGGAAAAAATAAGCCAAGGAGGTTGTTAGTGTTTTTTTTTTTTCTTTTATAAGTAACTACCCATATTTTGACCTAAATATAAAAAATGGGAAGGGAAGTGGAGCCTGCTGATATAACAACTTTTCCAGTGACACCTCAGGAACCACCTCTTCCCCCACCTCCCCCCCCCATCTTTTTCCCCACTCAAGTACCCTGGGGCAGTCGCAGGGCACTTCTCAAACCTCCCTGGGTCTATGGCTTTCCTGCCATCAAGCTGGGCAGCTCCTGCAGTTGGCAAGAAAGGTGGGCACCGTGTGCAGGGGCAGGAGGTGCAGGAGCCAGCAGAACTTCTCAGGGATGTGGGACCGGTGGAAAGACAAGCATCCCTGGAATACGCGGAGGTTGGAAACTTCTATATATGCTTGCATGCATACATCTATGTGGTCCAAGCTGCCATGTGTATATATCTATGTGGACCATCTACATGGTCCAAGTTGTCATAATGTGTGTGTCAGCGTGTTGTTCATATGTGTACAATAACAAAGCTTATGTAGTAGAGAAACAAAGATGCTGTTTAAGGTTAAAGGGTTCACTCTGTTCGTTTCTATCATGGCAATTTGAGTGAGGAGCTAAAGAGGAATTTCATCTTTAAATGTCACCAAGGACTGAGTGACTTTAGATGTATGGTGTGGAACAGTGGAAGTGCTGGGATGTGACAGAGAACTTCACAGACTCTGAATAATGTTGCACTTTTAATAACCTCTTGTGAATTTACGCCTTGAAGTGCAAAAATTTTAGAGGGATTTTATCAAGGGTGAGAGGACTCAAATTTGACCTGCCCTGAGAATGAAGTTTGCTTAATGCGTGTGATCTCTGCAGTTCTCATTCCTCCTGCAATTAGGGTGTGATGCTCTGAACGTGGCAGGTGCTCTCTGCTGCTGACCCGCTGGCAGCAGGGATGGAAAGCTGGGCTGCCTTCAGAAGCAACTGAAGCAACCTTTCCTCTTTGGTTACCTGAGAGGATAGATCGAGAACTCATGTCTGATGGTTATTCCCCACTTGGTTTCCACCAGTGAGTGGAATTCTTATGGGATTCCCTAGAGCTGTCGTTCCTGTTATCCTTCTTCCTTTTATATTACTGTCTGTTTTAGTGGAAATTAATCTGATTTTGAAATCCCCAAAATTAGTAGTTTCAGAACCCCTCAACATTTTATTTGTAACTCCTTATGGTCAAGTTGTTTTTCACAGTAAGCGCAGACATGTTGCGGTGATTTGGAAGACAGGGTGATGAGTTTGTAACAGCCACAGCACAGAGAGTATTAAATACAGAATGATTTCGGACAAGGGAACCCCAATTATTAGTTCCTAACTTTCACTAACGAGTCATAATATTGGGTGTAACTCTTGATAGATGTTAGTTGGTAACGTCGTTGTCTTATCTCTCCTGCTCAGTTGAAAGATGCAACATGAAGTGCTGCAGAAGGTTTGACACTGCTATCTTGCCTGAGGTCTCACTTACAGGCATGGGCTGAACATCGCAAGCCCCCTCTGCCCTGGCTTCTCATCTATTAAGCCCTCATGCTGTGCAGTGGTTTTTTTAACCCATGAGCTCACTAGTTCCCACTTCTCTTATTCTACCTCTTAGATTTCTTTGAACAGACTTTAATCCGAGTCTTTTCCTGTCTCTGTCTCAGCAGCATCCCCCACTGAAAACAAAGATTGGTTTTGGATTAAAGCCCATAGGACTAATTTATTTAGTTTTGTGCTCATATTGTGTCTGATTTGGTACCCGTTAGAACAGAAAGACAAGAATCCCAGTGATTCCTGCTGTCACTGTACTGGGCTCTACTGCCTAACTGTGATTTTTTTGTTTGAAGCATATTTTGTTGATTTTTGAATAGGTATAAATGACTCTACACCTTACTCATGTGCCTCTCATACTTATTTTTCAAGTTTCACTGAAAGTGTTTTTTTTTTTTTTCTTCTTTTGGACACTTATGACAAGTGGTGGTGGTGTAGAACCTGAAGTGGCATTATGTTTTGTTTTCATTTCACCATATGTAGCATTTCTCTAAGTTAAAGTGATTTGCCTAGCTAAGTATATAAGTACTCAGTATTTGTTGGGTTTTTAAAGTTGGGGAAGGTATAATACCATCTAGCAGGAAATCAAATTTTATGTAACTGAATATAATACAGCAAAATTTCTTTTGGGTCTTTCTCATACTATTAAAAAAAAAATCCTATTTCATGGTTATCATCTAGAAGACATAAAATTTAGCCTTCTGATGGCATTGCTGTGAATTTTATTTTAAAATTTAATAGCTAGCTAGAACTGAAGTTTTTGCTAGATCTGTGAATGGCTGCTTTTCCCCCAGTTGTTGATGGTGATATAAAGTTAAGTGCATTTATTGTTCGGATTTCTTGTTGTGGTACAAGATTAGAAAAATTCTTTGGCTAGGTCTATATCCTTTTCTTCAAGTGTGCCTGGGACAGAAAACCTGTTTTCCTTTATCCCAGAAAAAGATATATTGGAAATACTTATTTGCCCTCTTTCTGTGAGTTAGGTTATGGCAGGGCTGCTGCTGGGAGTACTGGATGTTTCAGATGCAATGTGGTCCAGAGCAATACTAGCAAGATGCGTTGCTGGTTTTGTGTTCTCCTTTGGCATCTGCTCATTCTCTCCTCGGCTCTGTAAGGAGCTGCAGTATGTAGGGACTGACAGAGTGACGGAGAACCCTAGAAAGTGAAAATTGAGGAGTTTGTTGCCTTTTTTGGGGGGGGGGGGGAAGAGAAAAGGTGTGTTGTGTGGCATGCTGCATTAATTGTTCTGGGAGGTGAGATTTGAACGTCCTGAGGATAAGAATATTTTCTGTGGTTTAAACTGTTTGTGTCTCAGATCCTCCTCTATAGCTGACCCTGAAGACGGACCTGAGGCAAGGGAATGGATGTGTCACCTATTCTGACTTTAAATAGTGGTGATGTTGATGATAGTAGCTTTCTTGGAAATAATGCGTATGAGGATGGGATGTTGAAATGCTGCTAGAGGCATCAACTAGCTGATTTTGAAGCTGTTGTGTACTTAACCCTCCTGCCCCCCAAACATACAACTGCTTCCCCCTCTTCTGAATCCCAGATCTCCAGCTCTATTTCAGGACTTGATTGATCACAAACTTCCTGAAACAAGGCAGAAGGCTCAAGGAGGATGTTAAATTTGGATATTCAAAGATGTTAATTGCAGTAGAACCAATTTCCTGATGAGAGCTCTTCTCCACAGAGAAGTCATCTCATCATTGTAGAAACACCACCATAATTAACGGGAGCTGAAGCGCTTATTGGCAGATCATCACAGACAGGGGCCTAGGCTAGTATGTGTCCAGATGTTGGTATCTCCTTCTCTCACAGGAATGATACCTTCAGGCTCAAAGATGAGGTGTCTTGGCTTAGCTGCTGCCTCTCTGTTACTGCTGATGTCTTAACAGCTCTCTAAATAATGAATGTGCATTTCTTCTGTCCAGTTATCAGGACCCATAATTATAGTGATTAAGTATCACTTTGAGCAAAGTAATCCAGCAACTTTCTGGAGTGTGAAATATGCAACCCAACAAAAACACTGAAGAAGTGAAGAGGGCAACCTTTCTTCTATATCTTTTCTTCCTAATGCTGTTTCACTCCGACGGTGTTTTATGTGCAAGGCTTATGCTGCACATGTAGATGCTGAGAAGAAGATATATGGTGTTTGTCTGCCTCTGAGTGAGGAACAAAATGAATCTGACTCCTGTTTTCCAAAAAGCAGAATATTGCAGGGCAAATTAGAATCCTGGTCAACTGAAGAAGGTGGTTAGAAGGGTTGCAGTGCAATTAATGAAGGATCTTTTACCCAAGACGGCCACAGTTCAAATTCTCTCCTGGGTCTCCAGTAGGGGCACTTGTTTATGCACATCATGGGTCAGTTAGACGTGCAAGTCTTTGCTCAGGAAAGACCCTAATGTTGCAGTAGAAGTGGTGCGTGTCGAACAGCTCTATAGATTAGCAAAACGGTTTGCACGCAAAGTGAAGCTGTTTGCCTTACTCCAGGAATTTCCAGCAGTTTGCCAGTGGCTATGAAATGACGATGCACAGAAGTATGCTTCAGAAGTGAACATTGTCTCTTAATCAGTACAAAGGTGTGACAGAGTATGATTTTAAGAGCGACTACATTTGGTACAAAGGATGCAGATTCCCTCTTTAAATCTGATCTGTGTGCTCCTCCTGCTTCAACCTTCTCCTCAGCTGTTTTCCCTACTCCCACTTGATGCCGCCAGAATTAGAAGTGTGTCCCTGTTCCTACCTACACAACCCACAGCTCAGCAAGCCCTCTGCCTCCCAGTCCTGAGGCCCTTTCTGATCCAGGCCGACAACTCTCCCTACGCATATCCCTGAATGTCCCAGGAACATGCTCTCTGCTCCTGACCTGTCCTACTTCTTCACGCACATCCCATTCCTCCCCACTTGTTGCTGGTCATGGAAAAGCAGGAACAAAAGCAAGAACAAGCATGTGTGCAGAGCCCTGTACAGAAGCCGAGATGTTAATCTGAGCAAATCCTTGGCTTTGGCAAAAGCCTTTTTTCCCCTTCAGTGCCAGTGTTTCTTTCCAGCTCATGGTCCTTCTACTACCAGCAGAGGCAATGGGACCCAGGGGCTGGAAGGACTCTTTTCTTGTCTTGCCTCAGCCTCCCATTACCTATGGTGGTCACCATAGGTCACCAATAGTGACCAGCCAAGCACCACTGCCTACACAGCATCTGTAGTCTGGTGTGAAATTAGGGTGCCTGCTGGTCCTAAAACCTGATGAGAAGCTCTTGTTGCCTGAAACCTCTTAAAGTAGGGGTAAGTAATGCTATACAAATCCCTCTTCTTGTGCACGACAAAGCTTTGCCTTGCTAAGGAGTCAGTAGGTTCCAAAACCAATCCATAGCACACCATGAGTGTGGTTTGCACACAGCCTATGGGTCAGACCCCTACCTCCTATGTAGCACACATGCTTAGCTGCATTGCAGTGCTGTGGCCTCTCCCCACCACGTACCTGATCATGGCTGGTCTTCTGTATGGGACAAACCTTGACTTTGTCTAAAGCTGTGCTGGGGGAAGAAGAGATCTATACTCCTACCCCAGACCTGTTTGTCCTGCTGTCTACAAGCACCAGCTCACAACTGGATGCCTGAGAGCAGCCAGGAGCACAAGTAAAGGTTGAGCTCTTACGGGTGGGTTTTGACTGGCTCTGTCACCCCAGGATGGGGGAGTGCAAGAACTGTAGGAGGAAAGTTGGATGAAAGAGGGTGGTTGGGGGAGGATTTTACATATGTGCAGGAGTGTGTGGCTTAATGCACTGAGTGTGTTGGAGGTGAGGAACTAGAAAAAGAGAAGTTAACTTAATAAGTCTGAGTCACTGAAGGAGTGGGGGTGGTGGCAGAGAAGTCTTAGTGCAGCAGCAATTCATAAACTGAGGACCCTGTGAAAATTTTATACGGGCTGAGTTGGGAAGGGAAAGCAACGAAAACTGCTGTGCCAAGCTCTCACGAGGAAGCCCTCAAGCTCTTTGCAATGCCCACATATTTCATTACGATGCTTGCCTCACAAAGTTTGTCAGAATAGAGCGTGCAAACCTTCTGAGTGACTGGAAGGCTAATTTCAAATAAACAGCAAATTGTTAATGCTTACTGGATAAATCTTGCACAATTTTCCCCTCGTCCTCTGGCCACCTCTTTCGAGTTCAGGCACAAACTCAGAGGAAGCTTGATTGTTTTAACTTAGTTTCTTTTTAAGGTTGTTCAGCTCTGAATCTCTGAGCAAAACTGGAGGTGGGAGGCTCATGGGGATTGAAGCAGAAGAAATAACCCCCACAATGTTTTACTGCTGATTTGTACACTCTGTCAGCCTGGAATATACATTATAAAAAGGGGCTAGCAAAGCCACTTGGGATTCCTGTGTGCACCTCTTCAAAAAAGCAGCCCTTGCAGAGAAATGGAAAAAGCAGAGTAGAGAGGGAGAAGAAACTTAGATTGAATTTAAAAACTGCTTTCCTGAAGAACGAGGACCATATTTATCAAGGAAGAGAGACTTCTGACAGAGGACAGATTCGCTTAAAGTAGGAATTTGCAACATCTTCTTCCAGAATATGAATGAACCTTAGATGAACTTTTACTTAATGTTATTTTATTCCCTTGTCTCTTCTTGCTATTTTTGGGCCTGACCACACATACATAAATATCCCCAGAGACTGATGCCTGCCTGCTGTTTCCAGCCCTCCTAGGAGTGAGAAGGAGCAGGGATGTCAAGATGGTCCAGATCCTAAGAGATTAGTTTGGCAGAGTATGGAGTAGGGTGGGTAAAGTTTGCATGAGTAGAGTTGGATATCCGAGTCTTCACCTGAATTATGCCTGAACTCTGAACTTTAATTAAAGGGCTGCTAATTTAAGAAGGTGTATTTCTAAAAAAGCAGGGGGAAGCCTAGCTGCAGTCCTGCTAGATAGAGATGTGAGAGCATCCATGCATCCTGGACAAGCAGGGGACCTACGTGCAAAGCGCAGCAATAGGGCAATTAATTGCAAAACATGCTGTAACAGCAACTGCTTCTCTGGCACTGACCTGCCGGAGCTGCTGGATCTTTCAGCTAAACGCTGGCCAGCCCAAGTCTTAATTTAGCTAGAAATCAGCAGTCCAGCTGCTTTCGGAGTTGTACCCTTAAGCTCTGGAGACAGGCTGAGCATTGCAAAGTCTTCTATGAGGACCATGATTCATATGCCAGTGCACAGCTGCTGAAGATCCCTGGGTATGCCCAAATGATCCTGAAACTGATGCCTCTACTATGGTGTGAGGTTTGGGTTTTTTTTGTTGTGATGTGAACGAAGGAGTACCTAGTTATTTCACATTCAGGTAGATCGGATCCCTGCTTCAGTGTCGGATGCAGTGGGAATTCAGCCTCTTGGGATTCCCCTCCTGCCTGTTCTTTCCCACCTTGACACTAATAATTTTCTAGGTCTTTTCTTCCATTCGAGTGAGCGAGATAGGATCGCTCTTTCTCCGGGTGGTATTTGTTGCACTAGAAAGCATGATAAGGGGAAGGACAGCTTCAGAATCTGTGCATTTAGCACATGTATATGCCTGCTGAGATGGAAAGCATGGTTAGACTATTGCATGTGCATGCAAAGCCAGACAACTTTATTCTTTCACCCAGCATCCCTGGGCATTGCCGCTTCAGTTCTTTGTCTCTTTCAAGCAAATACATAGTGGTGGGGGCGAAGTGTCTCTGAGTGGGAGTTATCACCTTCTAAGGACTGGCTTAAGACCAGTTGAAACAAGGTTTGCTCGCGACCTACATAATTCTGGCCTAGATCTCTGGTCCGTAGAAGGGAAAAAAATACGGCTTCATGCTAAAAAGCTCTAGGTGTTTCTTGTGCGTCTAGCTTGCTTTGCTTTCCATTTTCAGCTTACAGCTTTGAAAGGTCTTTTCAAGGCTGTCCTCTCACTAATGGCATTAAAATTGCACTGCTTAAGTGTAGTGAGGTCGGACGAGGCTGATGTTGGGAACTGCAGGAGGTGGGAGGTGTCATGGGAAGTGTTGGAAAGCTTTCATCTAAAATAATTGGGATTAGGGGTGTCTGTCATTGTAGCGTTTGGCTCCCAAGCTGTGTTATCCTACCTGTTGCTTTCTCTCTTGGCTCTGCTTCCTCTCCTATCTGCCGAATCCAGAGAACACACAGGCCTAATGCACCCCTCTGCGTCATGGTGGCTGCTTTTGCCGAATTCTGGATTTTGGACTTGAGAAGCTCATAGGAGCTGTGGAGAAGGGGAGAGGGGAGGAAAGGAGGGCTGTCAAACATTCTCTTCTTTTTTTTTTTCTTTTTTTTAAATCTCTTTTTGAGGGAATGAGGGCTAAAGAGAGGAGAGGGACTGAGTAGCCCATAAAGGAGACTACTGATGCCAGCTTATTTAACAAGAAAAACAGATAAAGATTAGGGTTCCTATGGCAACTGGCTACCAGCAGAAGCACCTCAAGGGTTTGGGAAGGAGAGGGGGATGGTGAAATAGTTTAGCACAGGGCCCCAACACTTTGGATTAAAAAGACCTCTTCTCAGCTGCAGCAGCAGCATTAGCTCCTTTGCTGAAGAATGACATTTCTGTGTAACCAGCACCAAAGGCAGAGGATGAATTCTTCATGTTGGTTTAGCTAGGCCTTAAAGTCATGAGGCAGAGTATTTTACAGATGGTCCTGAATTATGTTCCTTCTCTGTGTGGTTTGAAGGAGGGGAGTGGGAGATGGTGAGATGGAGGGACCTTAGAAGCTGAGTGGCAAGTGCAGAAGGAGCATTAGTTAAGGCTTGTGGATATAACGTCTCGTTGTCATCCCTACTCCGGGAGGTCCCAGGAGCCACGGTCCTTCTCCCATATCTGATGAAGCCTGTAGAGCAGTTTTCTTCTCTGGCCTTCAGACCATCCCATCTCAAAATCAGAGGGGATACAAGCATAACTACAAGCATTGCTCTTTCAGCAGAAAACTTAAAATGTCAGTTTTGGTTGGGTTGTTTTTAAACTACAGTGCTGTAGTAGCTCCAAGAGTCTGGGTGCTTGTGTTTGTTCGCTGCGCGATGCCAGCCCTCCTGCTGAGAACAACATCTCTCACCAGGTATTGTGGCTTTTCCATTTGGAGTTAAAATGCCAAAGTGTGTCGCCATTTGATTCTGGGAGTGAGAGGAGGCTGAAGGAGGTTAAGTATAGCTTTTGTTTAGATCAGCACAGCATGGAAAATAACCATCTTTGTACAGCCTCAAGGCTCTGTATTGGAGGTCCTACTGAATGGCTCCCTGATCAACCCCAGACCTGGGAGGCTGACTGAGTGATTTCCTTAATTGGATTTTGTTTGTTGATCTCACTTTCTTGACTTTTTTTTAATAACTCGTTATAATAATGTCATTCTGTCTACTGGAAAAAAAAAAAACAAACCACACCTCATGCTGCGAAGGAATTGTATTTGTCCTTTGGCATCTGGTGGTTGGCATAGCTTCCATTAGAGCTCATGTTACTGCTGAGCAGTGGACACAGTGCAGCGTTCCCTGCTCGTCCTGGGGTACGCACACTCAGATATGCACCAGCTTGTTCTGGCAAGGGTGTGTGTGAGAGAGTCTGTCAATCAATCTGCTAGTGAAATCCAAAATTGGGCTGATTTTGATATTCAAGGAATAAATAGCAAGTTGTGAGCTTGTCCCACCAGAAAGAGCTGCTGTTTGAGTTGCATGATATAATGTGTGCCTGGTTTCATGAGCATTGGCTGTCCAGGGTAAAACTACATGGTTCATCCCAGGTTAGGAAAGCACATGGAGGATGAGTGATAGGAGAAGACTGCATGTAGCAGGACTAAGGCATGCATGGAGCTTATAGACATATAAATAACACAGGGGGATGCAGGGGCTTTATTCCAAATGTCCAAATTATTATTTATGTCCAAAATTTTGATAGGTCATAGCTGCTAATAAGAGGACCTATCCTATTATAGTTAAAATTGGAGAGAGTGGATGGGGAATGAATGTGGAAGGGAAAAAAGGGTAGGAGATGGGAAATATGCAGTAACAGGATGAAGGGAGCATTTCAGCCTAGAGAAGGCTGATACAAGAACCTGAATAGAATTCAGGAAAATGAAATATAATGAGGAGGTTTGAAACTAGGGCGGGGGGAGAAAGGCACAATGCATGCTGTGTGGGTAGGAATGAAATGGGGGAGTAGGAGCCGAATAGGATAAAAGGGGAAGGGAGGAATAGTTAGCAGAGAAAATGAACTGGGTAAGAAAGGGAGGGATTTGTAAGGCAATGGGAGGGAGGAGGTTTAATGGAGAAGGTGGAAGAAGGAAGGTAGGCAAAGAAAATAGGTGTAATGAGAATACTGAATTAGAGAGGCGTGGGGGGAGGATACCAAAAGGTGGGAGCAGGAAAAGGAGGAGAAAATGTCCTATTACCTAGGGAAAGCAAAGGTTTTTAGAAATACATAGCATTCATTTTAAAGTGTGTGTGGGGGAGCCAAGGTTAACTGGAGAGAGCCATGGACATCAAAAACCTCAGAAAAAAAGAATAGCACTAAAAAAGAAAAAAAGTGCGAAAATAAAAAAAATAAAGGAAAAAAGAAACAAAAGCCAAGTGTGGCGGTGTGTTACTTTGCAGACACTGTGCCACCAGGAGCTCCTCAGATAGACATGTTCCTGTGAGTTCCCATATCAGCTTATCTTTGTACTCCCCCTGAACCTGTAAAGAGACCCATCTCCACGGAAGTAGGCAGCCAGGGCACAAATACCTTTCCAAAAGGAAATGAAGTCTCCACAGTTACAGGGCATGCCTGTCTTGAAAAGCTGAGAAAAATGCCCTCCACACTGCCTCTGCCCGTACGTTTGCTTCATAAATTTAGGGTCAGGGCACACTTTAATTCCAGTTTCTAATGCCTTCCTGTGGTTCAGAGAAAGCTCTTAATGTTCGTAGGACTGGGTAGCATACATGTTTTAGAGTAATTTGTATAAAGGCCTGACTTTAAAGACTTGAATTTGGTGGTAGGAGCTAATGCTGTCCTCAAGAAGCAGATGTGATCTGTGTATCTTAAGTGGCCGACAGACTGAACCATACAGGACATGACCCTATAACGTTCAAAATTGTTCCGTGACCAGTACCCAAACTATTTTGGGAGGGAGCCTGTTGTCATTCTCTTGCTTGCCTTGACTGAGCTGGGGCAGTCATGACAAGTTGTGGCCAGCAGAGCTATAGGGAAATGCCTGTTAGCTCCAGCTGCCCAGCCAGTAATGGCAAAAAATCAGGAGGGTGTATGGGATTGTCCTGCAAATCCATAAGATTTGTTCTTGCAGCAACAGTGATGTGCCTAAAAGTGCCACCACTTCTATGCCAGACCTCAATGTGTCTTGTGCTCTGAATGAATTCATGAGTATAGCCTGTGGCATCTTGCTTGTCCCTTGTTCTGGTCTGCCCGCAAAAGAGTGTATTAAGGAAAGCTGTGACACCTACCCTAGGCACTCACTCGTGGCTGAACTCTGTCAGAGAGGGGGAAGTGCCAAATCCATGCTCTGGTTTGTAAGCACTGTGAAGGAATTCTTCTAGAGGGGATTGCAGCCATTCAACCCTTCTGCCTTCCAGACCTTTTATAAATCTCCCATTTATGGCATTTATAGTCAAAGATTGAGTCAACAGAGTCAGTGGTGGATGGGATGAAGCCTCGGGGGGTCTTCAGCCAGACAGAGAGTCTGGCAGACTGAGCTGTTTGTGTGGAGTTAATACTGGCATGACTATATTTCTAAGCACGGCTTCCCTTACCCAAGGTTAGTTTCAGCCTACCTGATCTCTCACCTTGTCCCTTCTGATCTCATTCTGCAATTGTTGCCATCAGGAGCAGGTTTTAGTGCATCACTTCTCCATCTTACTTACCCTTTCATTGGGAAATGACTTTTTCCCTTCATCTGGAAACCTTCCACTCCTGTTTCCTCTGTGTACTCTGCACTGGGGCTTCTGCATTAGTAGTAACTTCTGGGTGTTCAGCCCTATTTGAAGTAAAATAAGGTGTTACATTACAGCTGCATCTGAAATGTAGAATCTCAGTAGTGGGCTGAACACGAGTGGAAACCAATCACACCTTTGGTTAATCTACAGGAAAAAATGTGTTTCTGCTTGTGTGAGGTGTACAGGCTTGTGTGCCTGTCAAAAAAAACTTTTTTTTTTTTTCAATTTTTTGAAAGGGTGGTGGGAAAAACAGTAGAGATTTAAAAATAAAAAAAAAAATTGTGGGGGGAATAAAGGCTTGGATGAGACTGTGCTGGCCATTGGGTCCTGTCTCTGTGATCACAGGTAACCTTATAACAATTGCACACTCTAGATTTGTATGGAAAAAAGATACTCTAAATTTTCTTGTATCAAAAATTGTAAGGGACTCTTATAGCCCTGTAGCAGGATTAAGCCTCTTAGCACAACACTTGAAAAACTCTTCTGTGCCACAAAGGACCATCAAGAGAGATGCCAGATGTTTCCAGCCTCCTGGGTCCCTGCAGGAGTGGGAATCTGGAGGTGAAAATACCCAGATTATCTCAGGGAAACGCACCATGCCATCTGCTTTAAGGGAAGGTGGAAAAATCCCAATGGCTTCTGCTGGTCTGAGGCTTGTGGGAAAGGCATTCTTGATGCCGGGGTGGTGATTGCTTCAGTCATGGGGGTATGAGCAAGACGCCAGTCAAGCAGCTGAGGGTTTGACTGTGTGGTTAACAGCACCAGCGCTCCCCCCTCAAGGTCTCAAATAGTGGATTTTCATTGTAAGGAGGACAATCAGCACGGAAATTAAAGGAATGTTAGATGGTATTTCCAGCCTATGACATCCATTAAAGCTATTAAAGTAAGCCAAGAGTTATAAAGAAGGTTAATTTGTTCTCTTACAGAATCTCAAAATAATAGCATAATCTATTGAGACTCCTACCACTGATCCCTGCTAACTGCCTCCCACTCTTTTGGTGGCGTTAACCGCTTCATGCAAACGTAACAAAGATGGGGAAGGTCAGTTGTTCTTCGTCTGATCCCTGGCTCTCTGCTACTGTAAAGTGAACCTACATTATTTTTTTTTTTTTTATATCTAAGTGGGTTTTACCTGTCCCCAGCTGGTATTGGTGCAGCTGCATGTAAAACCTTTATTATCTTAATTGTGAGCGCTGCTGGTTTGTGTTGAACCAGCAGTCTTGTTTAGGGAAATTAGCTTGTTTGTTTTGGACATTAAATATTTAAATCTTCCATTCTGGTGTGTATTTTTTGGCCAGTGAGGGGAAAAAACTGTTTGAATGCTTTTTCTCTTTGTTTTCCCTGTAGTATGCTTGCCCTCCAGCACTGGCTAGGTAAGCAATTTTATAAAAGGGAGGGTTTTTTTCTGTTGCTCCTGACGCAGCTTTTCTTGCTAGCTTCAAGCTACAAGTTTCTCAAGATGAAACATCCACCTTATGCAGATCTCTGGAGCTTTTTTAAGAAAAAATCCTCCTCCCACTCCTCAAACTTGCGTGGCTTTGTACCACCGTTCCTGCTGTGTGCCTGCTGCCTGTCACAGAGCTGCACGGAGGCTTGGCTTACGTTCTCTTCTTTTTCCCTTTCCCTATGGTCTGAGATACTGCTTTTGTGTCATGCCTGGGCACTGTCCGCATGTGATGATGGCTCTGCCATGGTAAATTGTGAGAGACCAATGGTTTCTCCGATTGGAAGTGCCAGATTTTCTCCATCTCAATATTCAAATGAGAATTAGGACAAACGGTTGTCTATTTTCACATAGCTCTACTCCTGCAGTCTGAAATGGCTTTCAGGCTGAGATTACCGCTAAGAAAGAAAATGAGAAAGACCTGAGCGCATGTGTGAGTTCATCAGTTCTGAAAAGGGAGGTAGCTACTGTGAGGACAAAACCAGCACTGATACCTTAGCACATGCTGGGGCAAAATGCTTAGCTGCAGCTGCTTCCCTTAGGCAGGATGAATTTTAAACTGCTGCTTGCCTGATTTGTACTGATGAAGCTTAGTTGGCTGTCAGTGAGTGAGACCTGGCAAATAGAAACAGGCTATGTTAGTGTTTGTAGAGGGAGGGCACTAAGAATTTCCAGAAGTAAGCATTTTACGTTGGGGAAAAAAGTAAAAAAGAAAAAAAATATCAATATGATCTGCAAAGTGGAACTGAACACAATGACTAAGACAAAAAGAGACAAACAGTTGCCCCAATCCAGGAGCAAATAACTTTGGAGCCTAATTGTGTTGGGTTGGGTTTTTGTAAAAGGAAGAAAAAAATGCGCTGAGAGCAGCCTGTGCTTGCTCTCGGCTTCCACAGCCAGAGGTAGGAATGCTCCAGGGATCCTTTCTAGGGGCACTTTTCCTCTGGTCAAAGGCAGAAAATACCCCCTGGCTCCTGAAAAGCAGGTTGCTCTGAAAGGCAGGTTGTTCTTTGTGTGCTCTGCAGACTGTTGAGAGGTGGGGTGAGGGTGTTGGAGGGTCTGGGTGAATCATGCAAAGGTAATTTTTATACTGCAGGACTGGAAGGTGCCATGGAGAAGGGACATCAGCAAGAAGGTGTAGGCAAAATGCAGCTGCGTAGTGCAATAGCATACCTCCCACAGCCTTCGGTGATGGGCCAAGCAAGGCTAAGGATTTTCCAGCTGGAAGCCTACCTCTGGCACATCCAATCAATGCCAGGTCAGGAGGTTGCCCCAGAAGTGTCCAGAACCAACCAGTGATGAGGCTGGAGGTTTTGCTGCTGACTCAGTGCCCGAGTCAGCCTGTGTCTCCTGCCAGCCATGCGGAGGCAGCTGTGCTTCCCCTGCGCACACCCACAGACAGATTCCCCCTCTGAGCTCCCGAGCACGAACACTTATGCTTTGCAGAGGTACCTTGGGGCTTAGCGCAATTGTGATGGTGTTTTGTTTTTTTTTTTTCTTTATTCTCTGCCTAGCTGCCACACGCTGCACTCAGCAAAGAGATCTTCTCATGACTCTTCTCAGCCCTACTGGCAAAGACCGACCCCAACACCAGCTAAATATTTTGAGCTTCATGGTTCTGCTAAAAAAAAAAAAAAAAAAAGGCTTTTAAACTGTGCTTTGCAAACTCTGCTGAAGGTTTTATAAAGTGGGTATTTTTAGCATGTCATAAAAATATAAAGCCCCACTCTTATTTTTATCCCTTCAATCTCTGCAAAATTAATTGAAAGCATTTTACCTTGCTCTCCTTTACTTCCCTGACTTTCAGAAACTAGCTAACTTTAGGACCCAGGAGGGAAGGCGTCATCAGATGTTGGCAAACGCTGGCCATGTTGTGTGTCTATTTATAGTAGGCATGTGTCTAACCACCTTGTCTTCTTTTCTTAGCATCAGCTGGACGAGCTCAGCTATCAATTATCCATGAAGCTAATGATAATACAAGGAAAGCAATGTAAAGCAGGTGCTCAGAGAAGAGAGAAAAAGGGGGGAGGTAGGTGGCAGGACAGGGAGAGAGGAGGTTTTCCAAAGTGGAAAAGATCCTTTGCTCAGCCTGAAAACCCTTATTATCTGTAATAATTATTAATAACAGGGGTGCCTGCACAAAGTCATTGTGACTGCTTTCAGCTGGTACGTCCCTCCCAAATGTTATTTCCCTCATTTATTTTCATTGTGTTGGCAATCAAAGGCAGTGGGTTTTTCTTCTTCCTCCCCCAACCCCCCACCCTTTGCTTTTAATAGACCTTAAGCTGGGTGTTCTCCTCCCCCCTTTCTGTCCTGGGTTCTGATATTTGGGTTGGTAATAGCAGGTTCTAGTTTCCCTGTGAAAAACTGAGCCTCTGGTATTTCTTATTCTTTGGAGGTTGCACGTCTACGTTTGTTTCCTCTTTTGTCTCCGTTTCAGAGAGGATTTTGCCTGTAAGGACTCCGTGGGAAGAAGGGAGCAAGCGAAGGGGTGTTGTTCCACTCGTTGCCAATGACAAAGCTGATTGTCAGCTATTTATCAGTCATTTTTTTTTTTTTTTTTGGGGTTGGACTTTCCGCCCTTTTGCCCCAAGCGCCNNNAAGCGCAGGGGAGCAGGACAGCGTGAACTCTGCTCTTGACAGCAGCTCAGGTTCTGACACCATCTGCCGCCTAATCCACTTCCAAGGAAGGGTCTGACGTCTGTGTGCATGTGTGTGCACGTACACGCTCCCCACCTAGCCATACATAATTTCAGCAGGCTCCTACCAGCCAGCTTGCAAGCGCCATTTCTCTTACAAGAACTAGCCTTTGATACTACTTCTTTTCTTCCTCCTGCTTTAGATTTCCCTGATTCAGTTTGACGTATTGTGGTGAGAGGCAGGGGAGGGGGCTTATGAGTTGAAACTGGAGAAGACTTCCTCAAAAATTGAACACCTCTCTATTTTCCTACCCAGCCTGGCTCTCTGAGGTGCTGGACTTTCAGATTATTTCTTTTTTTTTTTTTCTTCACTTTTCCTGGAAGTTATGAGTGTGGGATGCATGGATTTCTTTTGCAAAAGCAGCAGGAAACAGAACAGGTGTAAATTGTCCGTGCCAGGCTCCTTGGATAGCTGGTAAGTGGGCTCTTGCAGGAACTGTTGAATTTTAAGCTTTTCAGTGACATAATGGCCAGTCTTGTTTGACTGCCATCTGCAAGCACTGAATATATTTCAAGCTTTCCGTATCTCCTTCCTCTAATAATACACGAAGAATGACAGTTATCACGCGTAATGCTGTATCTGGCTGATGTTTTTAGATGCACCGTGTTCAACACAGTTCACCGATTGCGCTGGATCATGTTTGCTCATGTCATTCAGTACCGTGCACACACAGCGCTGCGGAAAATGGTGTGAGAATCGAGATGGGGAGAGCAGAGGGCTTTGGGAAGGATGGAGGGATGGCACAGTATGCATTCAGAAATGCCAGTCCTTTTGCTTGTAGTCATCAGTTATGTCATTTTTTTCTGGGCTATGGTAATGAATGTTTGAATTAGCTTTTGGAAAGCAGTAGTTCTCTACTGCTGGGTGGCTCTCACACCTGAGCATTGTGATTTCTTCCTCCTGGGTGCCCACTGATAACCCTTTCCTCCCTGTTTGAAGGGGTATCCTGGGGGTCTTTCTTGGCTCAGAAGGAATGAATAGGACTCCTTTCAAAAGTTAATACAGTCTTTGGAAAGACATGCCTGCCTGTGCCAAACAAGGGATGAGGAGGAATTCAACTTGCCTGCAAAGCCAAGCAGTGTTCTGCCATGTGGTGCAGAAGGTTTGACCCGGGGTTTCCTGTTGGATCTGGAAAGACTGTCATCATCTGCAGTGGGCTTTAGATCAGGCTCAGTTATAGCTTTCATTGGTTCCTGTGACATTCTGCTTTGCTTTGTGTTTGGATTTTTTTTCCCCCACTTCATCTGCCTTTGTAGACCACCTCCCTCGTGTTCCAGGCACACGCTAATGGCAGGAAGTTGTTTGCCCGTGTGACCTTCACAACAATTTCTGCATCATACTGAGCGTGGACCAGAGGAATCCTGCTATTCGGTTGCACTTGGTTTCATCAATCACACTTAAAATAGTAATAAAAAAGGTTTCGTATTGAATAATGGTCATGAATTAGGAAAGTAAAGGAACTTCATTGTGTTAATTGGACATAGATTTCTATATAAAACCTAGCTAATCAGTGATCTTTAAGTGCATTTTATTCATCATGTAACAGAAAAACAACTTTTTTGACTCTTTGAGATTACTTGTGGAGGTATTAAGAGACATTTAGATTAATACCATATTGACATGTATCGATGAAACCTGAAAACTTCTCTCCCTTTCCCACCACAGAAAATTGCTTTCATTTGTCACTTCTAAAGGAGGCAGGGGAATAATTCTCCACCCTCAGTTGGCAATTTAAGATTGATCTGGTGAAGATAGAATATTTCAGACAATCGATTAAAGAACTTATCTTCCAACCCTAGTTTCAGCTCCTGTGTAGGATCGCATCCTGTTCGCAACAAGACACTTACAAGCTTCAGGTTATTTTTGAAAATATGTTCTCCAGAACAAAGTAATAGTTGAACGAGCAGAACTGTGTGATGCTGTGGTTTCATTTAAAGGATGTTGTCCTTCACGTTTTGCACCTTTCTGCGTAGGGAAAATAGCAGCGTGCTCATAGAGGAACTGGACTTCTGAAATCACGTTTTTTCCTTGAACATTCAGTCATTTTACAGTGCAATATGTATCTACAAAGCAATGGGACAAATGGTAATAAGTTTGTGTGTATGAGAATCGTGCCTCATTTTGAATTCATAGTATTTAGAAAGCCCTCCCTTTCCTAGCACACTTGTTTTCCAGTAGAAAATAACTTCTAACGACTACTAATTAATACTGATATATAGGTCATCTAAGATAAAAACAAAAGTTTTTTCACTGCTGAAACACCTCTAGGGAATTAGAAAGCACTCTTTTCGGTATTAGAAACTTTAGCGATTTGTTGTTTTACAGTTTTATCTCTCTGCTTCGCTGTGTCTACTGTTCTCTCTCAGCATGGGGACTGTGTCTCATAAGCACAAACCTTTGCCAACCTTCCCTTGAGGTTTTGACAGACCTGCGCAGGGAGGGGTGAGGATTTCTCTTGAGCATAAGTATTCCCACTGTGCCTCTAGCCAAGCAGCAAGGAGCCCATGAGGAAAGCTGGTCCTCAAGGGAGGTACAGACTGATCTTGCAGCCAAAAGCTTGGAAAATTCCAAATAAGCTCCTGGAAAGGCATGGATGTTTGAACAAAAGCCAGACATTTTGGGGTTCAATTTCCAGAAAGAGATTTCATGCATGTGAGCAGAGCAATGTTGTCTGAACGTCTGCTTTCAGAAGACTCTTTAGTCAGCTTATTACAGTCAAGCTTATCCAGCACTATTGATAAGATGAAACCCTAAGAAAAACCAAAAGCCTAAACAAACCAAAACCTGAGAGTTAAGGCTTCTCCTTCCCTTGCAACTTTGGGAGTAATTGTTGGAGAGAAGGGGCAACAGGGGATGCAGAACGTGCTCCTGGGTCTGGCAGTTTGTAATTATTCTGTCTGTGTTACCTGTATCACCCGTTTGGATGACTCTAGCTAGGTGGGCTATTCTCCGTGGAGATAAAAGCTTCATTGCTTCTATTGACTTTAGTAGCGAACATAATGTAATTTCTGAATGTGCATAAAGTTTTAAATTGAGTATATTGTAAATATTTTATATTGAATATAAATATATTATTTATAATACATATCATTTATAGTAATATATTAATACATCTATATTAAATATATTGAGTATGTTGTAAATATATTAACTGTATTATAATAATGTTGGATACACATGTTGAGACCACTAAGCTAATCTGCAGAGCCTGGGTGCATAATCATTTTGGAAAATGGTGTCCCTTTCAAGTCTAACGTTTTAACTTCAAGTTAACTTTAAAAATGTAAGTAATAGGAAGTGACACTTTCCCCTTGTTTTGGAAACGGTGGATATAGTGTATGTTTTCTTGTTTCCTCATGTGTAAAATGCATAATATGTTAATTATGGTCAACATTTCATAAGTTGTTTTTAGGCTGAATATTTTTAACAACTTTAGTCTCCTGTGAACAAAGGTAGTCTCACAGGTCAAATCATTATCTGCAGCTGTATAGGCAATTGGAAGGAATTTTTTTCCACTTGGTCTGGAACTGAAAGTCAAATTTGCCATAGTTCCTTGAAGGTGACGGTAGTAATTGCTCTACAGTGGAAACTCTTGTGTCAGTCCTTGGTTGCCCAAAACCTAGATTTGTGCTACTGGTGTTTGTGTTTTGGTTTTTCTGGTTTTTTTTTTTTTTTTTTTTTTTTTTTTAAATGAGTGGAACAAGTCATCAGAAATACCAGTGAGGAAAGTGAAAGTCTGATGGGAATCTTTAATCTATGAGAAGTATACTCTATTTTCATATTTCAAAATTTTCAGACAGCAGCAGTTTGCAATCAGGTTCAGGATGGCAAGTTCTGATTTCTGTGTATCTGTGGTGATGCCAAGGCAAACTTCAGTTTTCCAGTATGATTAAATTTAAAATCAAGTTGTTAACCTCATATTATGGAAATACTTGTTGGAAGCAAACTTGAGGTTTTTACATGAGGAACAAAACATTACTCTGTATTACTTACTCTTAATACTCCGGATTTTGATCTGCGTGTGCCTGGTTTATATAAAGCAACTTGAGAACCCAAGGGGTGGCAGATCACTTAGACCGGATGATACTCGTCTTGGGTTACTGCAGGGAATAAAGTGTGAAATAGCAGAGGTACTGATGAGGACATGTGATATATCCTGAAAAATCAGCAGCTGTTCGTGACAATTGATAAAGCACCAGCGTGGGATCTACTTCCCAAATGGAGCAGCCAGGTCTTGGACATCGGGAAATGGGCAAGCTGCGTCGTTGCTGCAGGGGGACTGAATGAGAGTATCCAGATAGCGATGACGGGTAATGGCTGGCTGGGCGTAATTCTTGGGTCAAATTACAGTTTCATTTGAAAGCAGGAATCTTACACCTGTTAGAATTCGTGAGAATGAAGTTGCACGGACGTGGGATTACACATGAACGCAGAATAAGGACTGTGTAGTGCAGTAGGCTTGAGTTACTAGGTTTTTTAGAAGGCTTTTTCTTTAAGTTACATGTTGGGACTTCAAATACACACCATGAAATGGTGACAATAATAATTAGAAAGTGAATATAATTTCTGCCAGGACTCATCTCTGGCCTGCCAAAGAAACGCTCATTTTAGATAGCAGCTTCTTAAATTCCTGTTTGTTTTGCTCTGAAGCAGTACATACATTTTATATCTCACCCTGGAGATGGATGAATATAGCTCATCAGGGTATTCTTATTCTTTGATTTCTGGGAGATCTGCGTGCGGTAGGCTACTTCATCAAAAGTTCCTAACATTTGAATAGTCTCAAATACCCCAGTGCAACCAAATCTTCAAAGATGAGCGCAGAAAGGATACATTTTCCTAGAACTCCAGATGAGTATTTGTGCCCATGCCGAATGCTGCAAGCACAAGAAAGCCTGCGTACGCAGAGTGCTGTGGCTTCTTTTAAAGGAGACGGGGACCATCTGTGTAGTTCTCAAATCTTGGATGCCACCACAACCCCCTGCTCTCAGCACTGATGTTAAAGGGGAGCCCAAGTGAACAAGAGAGGCAAAGAACTCTGTGGGCTTTAGAACCCTGAGCACCCCCTTCCTTTAGGGGGACGTTCACTTTATCTCAGTGTTGATACTATCATATAAAGCTGAAGGTGAAAATTCCCATCTGTTTGTCTGCCTGTGTGTTTTTTGGAGAAGAGCATTTCATAGGCCTGTCAGCAGGGCAGTTTTCACTTGCAGTAGTCATGTTTGAAGAAAGGGAGAGGAGAAAGTATTTGGTAGAGACTGTAAAGGATGTCAAAAATCTCCAAGCAGATTTTGGTGCACCAGGGACTATGTATCATGGCGACGTTCTCTAAATGTCAAGTAATGCGTGCTGGCAAAAATGGTCTAAATTCACATATAGTGATGTGCTCTAAAGCTGTGGGGTTCTCCAAGGAATAAAAGTCACTGTGGATATTTCAGTGAGGATATCTAAACAGTGTTACTGCGCTTGGAAGAACAAAAACAACAAAAAACCAAACCCCCAAAAAGGGAAAAAAGGAGAGAAGAGGGGATTTCTGAGGAGCACAGAGGAGGTAAAGTAAAAATTTAAGTGGGTATCTGGGTTCATCGATGTCTACTGTAACTTCCCAGGGATCAGTCTCTCCTGTAATAATCTTATTCTACTTTAAAATAGTTGATGAAAGAGTGCACTTTCACTGTAATTAATCAAAAGCAGCGTCGAGGTAGGAAACCTTTGCCTAACTCCTCCTCTTGCCTTGCCTGCACAGATCTCGAATGGAACTCACCAGGTGTTTCTGTATTTACTGAAATTTCCTTAACTCAAGGTCTTCCCTCAGCTTCAGGGTAGAAAATGTTGGTCTAATCATTCTGAATTGTGAATGTATCACTGGAGACCTTTGGCTGGAGAGGAGCTCCTACGAAGAGCGCAGTGCTCCCCTGCCAAAAGTCTTTATTTGTTATGTTGATTTGAAGAAAGCATCTGAAGTGATTTATTTTGTCACTTCTCTGCTTTCTTTTCTGGTGAATATGTATGCAATTGTGAGGAACCGAGAGCATGTCACATGGCCCTGTATTTGAGTGGGAAAACTGCTATTTTAGATCAGGTTTGAAAAGATTATTTTTAAAACTGAGGATTGTGCCCTTAGCAAAAGTATTGGAGGTGGGGGGACATGAAGAAAGTATTGGGAATGGTATATGTAACCCTTTACGGAGTTCTAGGTTGAGATTCATGCCCCTTCACAGGAGAGAAATAGCCTGTTGTCTGGATATTTTGGAAAGACTGTGATACAGGGGCAGAACAGATGATGCGCGACTCAGTTTTTCCCCATAAATGTAAGGTCTGAGATTTTGCTTACGACGGGAATCTGTCTCACGTTGTTGTTTTCAGCAATTGGCATCAAAATGAGTGTGGCTAGTACAAATTGGTACTAAAAGCACTCAGCAGTTCCTGATGGCAAAAATCTCTGCCCAAAGGGAAAAGTGTTGGGTCGGTGCAGTGACCCCCTCGCCGCCCCGGAGATGAGGCTGAAAACTAACTCCCATGGGCTGGGTGAGATGGGGTGAGTTAAGGCAGGGAGATGAGCAACGTGAAAAGCTGTGGAAGCTCTTGTTATTCTAACGGATAGGTCTGATGTCTCACTAGCAATGTTGGCAATTCATTGGCCTTTCTCAGAAAGGCTGTTGGGTCTAGGATGTAAGTGCAGCCCCTGGGGTTTCTCTTCTCTTGACAGACAAGGAGGCCATCTCGATGCACTATTTATGTGCTGCCTGACATATTTTGGTTCCCATTCCTACACGCTCCTGTGTATGTTTCCAGGTGGATTTCATCCTCTTCAAAGCAAAGTAGACGGATGACGTCTCTGCATAGCTGCTTTACCTAACAGAGACTATGCACTCTGCAGGATGTTTTAGGTGAGAAAATTAACATGTAAAATTCTTAGCATAGTGGTATTATTTAAGAGTTGGATTTTTTTTTTCTGTCCTTGGGTCGTCATTTAAATCACCCTGTGCCAGCAGACCTTGTGTTGGAACGTGACTTCCATGAAAGACGTGCCTAAAATCAGTTACAGAACAAAGTTGTTTCTTCACTGTTTACTGCTTAGAAGCTCATTAATGTTAGGGGTCAATTCATATTTTGGTGAACTTGTAAATACGTGATTATTTCCTGTAAAGTGCAGAAAGGGTATTACCCAAGCAAAGTGGGACCTTGAGCAGTTTAGGATTATGCTCTATGGGAAAACACAAAACTGCTGTCATTATAGAGTCCACAAACCCTTGAATTGATCAATATTGTCACTTTTCTGGGTTGCATCCTCTTCTGTCATTCCCTGTGTGGGAAGGAAATAGTTTTCTGAAAATGTTTCTGCTGATACCAGTGTTGGTTTTCCTAAACGCAGAACAAATCCTAATGTTCTGGGCTTCAGTTATAGCCCAGCACTTCTTGGTCCTGGTCAATATGAGGCTCAGTTCTCTCATAAATTATTTGGCATGCATTTGGAACTCTCTCAATTTTACCTTAGCCCTGCAAAGGGGTAAGGTTCAAACATAGATCAGCACGGTACTTTCTGTTCCACGAGGTGTACCCAGGTTATAGCTGTTTTATTTAGCACAGTGGTCGTCTTTGTTGCAGTCATGTCCTATTTACAGCCTCCAGGAAAAGTTTAATGTCTGTGCTGCTTGCACTAGAAAAACTGTGCTAGCAACATTTTTTGCCTTTCATACATAGGATAGGGACCTCTTTCTTTGTTTTTTAAGTATTTTGCATTGCTGTTTAAATATATTTCTATGGAAAACAAATTTCAGTCTGTATTGTCATTTCTATGATCAAAACCATTGACACGTAACTGTAGTCGTATTCTTCCTCTCGGATCAAGGATGCTGATGCTTTTAAGGGGAGAAGGTGAGAAAGGCTTCAGAAGCGCACTTTTAATTTGGAGATGCGTGTGAATTTGAATAGATTTACAGTGCTTCTCTAAAAACAATGCAGAACTGAAGTCTACAGGGCTTGAAATTGGAAGAAATCTGAGACAACAAATGGAGCTATTGGGCTGTATAGAAAATGATTGCCTGCACAGCCCAGTGAACTGAGGGGAATTACAGGAATAAAAAAATATATGCAGCTGAGTGCCCAGACTTTTTTTCTTCGTTGTGAGCGCTTCTCATGAAGCCTTACTAGTGGGCTAAAATAATTTAAGTGTCTCCGGTGTATCCTCCTTAGCAACCCAATTTCATGCGGCAGAGGCTGTGAGCACCTTCACTTCTTTTCTCACTTGTGCAGCCCTACCCAGTTTCCTGCAGGCACCTGGGACATGCTGGCCATACTGGTGAAGTGGTGTGGGGTCAGTGTTAACTGGCAGCTGAAAGGCAGCCTAAGTCTCTAAGCAGTCTGGTGGCAGCAGTGGAAGCAGCTATTGAGGCACGCTTTGATTGCATTTAACCTAAGTATATTTAAATCTATTTAATCTAAATAGACACAGAGAAAACTGAGCAATGCTTGCTACCTCTGTGTTTTTATACTGTATTTGAGTTGTATCTGTAAGAAAGGGAGATATTTATTTTGCATGCAGCTAAGGCATGTTATTCCCTTGCACCTCAACCTCCAGAAATGCTCCAGGAATTATCAAAACTACTGTCTTCTTACAGGCATCTTCTTTGGACCACTAATAACTAACCCGCGAGCAAGAGCGAGTGGTATGTTACAGCTTTAGGGGTGAGCAGCTAGTGCTTTATTTCCAATACATGTGAGCTTTGAGATAACTGTGAATCCTCTAGGGATTTGGATTTACCATTGATATGCAGACAAATCCCTAAGCCTGACTGTAAAACTGCTGAAGGCTGGAGATGGGAATACTGAATACTGAAGTGGCAGTATTTAGTCACACTACTTCTGGTTCCTCTGCCAAAGCTGTTTGTTTATTTTATGATCTGATTGGCATAATGTATCTGCATTTGCTTCTTTTCTTGAACAGAATTCATTATCTCTAGTCTAGAAGAAACTAAATTGCATTGGCCAATGGGTGAAGATTCTTGATCTCATAACTAATTAAAGAGTAAGACTAGAGGCAAGTGACCAGTTTTTGGTCTAAAGGGATATTGTCAGGGATTCACGTGGAGCCAGAATGGCTGTTGCTAAATATGTTCTTGGAAACTGTTTGGAAACAGGAAATGAACTGTGGGGTGATGAAACTTGTATCTAGGCTATCCAAAATGAAAATTAATTGCAGAGTTGCAAAAGGATCCCTTGTAGTGAGTGGATGGGCTATAAAATGAGGGATGCAATTCTGTGTTCATAGGGGTGCTTTTCTCCATCTGCATTACTTTGCAGTTAACTCAGGCAAGGATGGACTGTGCATTAGTTATTACCCATTTGGAGAGAGATTTAATAGTCACTGTAGATAACTCCATGAATATTTCTGCTTACTGCTGAGAGAAGCAAATAGAAGTCAGAGAAGGCAAACAGAGCAATAGTAATTTGATCAGTGAAATGGAACAGTTTATGGATGAGAAAAGACCTGGTAGAAAAAGTTTTACCAGCTTGAATGGCATGAGGAGCAAGCAGAAGGCAGGTAGGGAATGCTAATTTATTCCTTCCCATGATGTAAGAGCCAGAGAGCATCAAATAAACTTGTCAAACAGGTTTAAAAGAACGGGAATTATTTTTGCTCACAATTCAATATTATATGGCGGATCTCATTCCCACATAATGTCAGAGAGACAAAAGGCATACCTCTATTAGAAGATCAAATAAATGAACACTATAAAAATCCATTGTCAAGCATGAATTAGGAGGATTTGACACAGACCACCTCAAGGACCACAAAGCTTTGCTTTGCTAAAGGCAAGATGGGGTTGCGGAAGACAATAATATACCTTCATGCTTGCCATGTTGTGTGCTCCTTCTACGAGCATCCATTACCAACTGGTCGCAGACAAAAGTTGCTGGCTTAGGTAAACATTTGTTCTGTCTTGGTAAGATTGTTCTTTTCGTCTTGAGGTCTGTCTACAGCAGATGGAGGTGAGCTTATTGTATCCTTTGCCCTGAGCTAGTACAGGCTGTGAGCTTGAGCCTGAGAACCAGCTCACCATGTTGACGCGATGATGAGACTGATCCAAAAAGCCCTACTAGCAGCGTTACTGGATCCTGCTGGCTCAGAGTGGCTCAACATATAGGGTGGGCTGACGTCCATCCACACAAAGTGATATAGACATGGAAGTGCTTGCTGTTCCAGAGGTGTCAGGGCTGTGTGTGAATTTTGAGCAAGGGAGACTGCCCTTGCCACGTTCTCTGAGCATTTCCCTAGCAGCCAGCTTAGTTGATACGTTACTTGGAGGAACCTGATTTCTTTCTTCTCCATAAAATATTATATAGGGAGGCCATATTTCTTAATGTGGGATCTGTTATCTACAATGTATGCATTATGAAACTCTGCATCAAAACATGTGAATCCTCTTCTGCCTCAAGCTTTTGTTCTGGAGCCTGTTTTTATTTTATGGATGGCTCCTGCTATGTTTCAGTGTTTCAGTTTGTGTGGAAAGCTGGAATTTTAGCCGTACAGAGAAAGTTCACCAAGCTTGAAATAATCCGTGTTACCCACATGATTCTTGTTTTGCTTTTGAAGGTGTGTAGCCCATGCTCAGAAAACTCCTCAAACATCACAAAGATCAGTCTGAAAGAAGGAATTTTGCTGAGCTGCCAGGCAGGGAAATGGTTACATCTGTCAGACTTCTGTTGTTTGCAAAGCAAGAGAACAGGAATGGAAGCTATTCCCACCACCACTTTCCTGATGCTCTAGTCTTCATTGCAGGGCTGTACAGAATGATGCAGGCCACTGCACACTGATGTTGCTCTGTTGCCCTGTTCAGTTTATAGAAGCTGAAAACCAGCAGTTGCTTTTTGGTCAAAGCTGTAGTGAAGGCTTTTTGCGAGGCAGTATCACTGACTTCAGTGAGCTCAGTTTATATCCACTCGTTCTTCAGCGTGTGGCATCCTTGAGATCCATGCCAAAAAGAGATTCTCTACAGAATCTGGCACGTAGTTTCCAGGAAAAACAATGAAAAGTAATTTCCAGTTCCTGTATATGTGTACACAGTGCCCTCCACCAGTCCTCTGAGGTTTTGCTGTTACATTAAGGAAGAGTAATGTGGTTCAAAGAAAGAAAACATTGGCTTGTTGTAAACCTCATCTCTTTGCTACAGTTTCCAGTTCAGAAGTCTTTTTGGTTTTTTCCTTCCTTTTTATTTTTTTTTTTTATTTTGAGCCTCTTCCCTGATTGGTTATAGCTGGAGTTGAAGGAGAAGTCAAGGTGGTCCCCTCAGTCCTATGACAAGATGTATACAGCCTCCATGAAGAAAACAAAAGTTTTGGGAGGGTCAAGTGATTTTTCAGGTACCTTGGTCTATCTACCTTTGATCTCAAGAATCTCATTGCCTTGCAAACTAGAAAGAAAAAATATTTTGCTTTGCCTATGCAAAGCAATTTGTGGGGAAAAACCTAAACACCCCATCCCAAAACTAAAAAAACCCAAACTCCAAAAATGTAGGGAAAATGGGCCTTACAAGAAAAGTGGGAGAGAGAAGACAACAAGATATCTGAAGAACAGAATTCATTCTTAGCCGTGTATAAAGCATCAAAACTAAGGTGAATGGGATCAAGTTATATTGTCTCTGATTCATTGTGCATTTCAAGGAGGTATTTTGCACCGTTGTGCTGGTCTTTTGAGAGTTATCTTTGGCTGTGGAAAACAACCTTTCCTGGCACTGGGATGCTGGGGGAAGACTGCCATCCCCACTCCCCGTGGTGTCCAGGGCTGACCTTTCTAACCTGGAACAAGTGGTTTCTCACCCTCTGCGCAGACCAGGATTGTCAGGCTTGGAACATCCCCCCTTAGCTTGATGATTCCTGCTCAATATGGGCCTTTAGATGTGCGAGTAACATGTGATATGGAAACAAGAGCATTGGGTCAGTGGAGACTGGTACTGCACAAGCTGTCTCTGTCCTGTTCTGAGAGCAGCTGAGGAGTGGCGTGGCTAGCACCCACTTAGTATAACAGGTCTTGACACATTCGTGGGTGCCACTACCAGCCAAAGGAGCAGCCAGTGTCCTTTGCCTGCTGTCATGTATCTCATACATCTCCTTGGCACCTCTCACCTCTCTGCTCTAGCAGCAAGGACTTGGGGAATGAGTGGCTTATGGCTTTAGCTGGCTGGAGAGACGTATTCTTCCCAGCTACCTCAGCCTATAAAAAGAAAAGATGTAGGTCTTGTTAAATATCACTGTCATCTAAGATATAGGAAAATAAAGTTTTGGGGGAGTTTAATTCTTTTCTTCACAATGAAGGTGCCAGCTGTGTGGGATTTGTTAGTCATTAGCATAATACAAGCAATGAGGATATTCTGATTTGCCTGAAATGAAGAACCTGGAAAAATCACATGAAAGATTGATTACATGGGGTTCCTTCTTTTCTGTTTAAAGTCTGTAAGTTCACCCAAGGACCTGCCCTTCTGGCTATTCATTTTCAGAGCCCTTCTGCGGTATACCCAGTGCATAGAGCAGCCTCCCAGCACGTTATGTATCATAAGGTAATGTGTCAAACCGAGAGAAAATAGATACTTTGACAGAAAGTTCTGCACTTAAAAAAGCAACATACCTCCTTGCTTCCAATCTTTTTGGATAGGTATTTTAAAAAAAATATTTTCCCACAAAAGCAATTTATTGCTAACTCTATACCAGCAAAAGTGGGAAATGTTATCACTGTTTTGAATTAGAAAGGTCTAGGAGGGATGAAAGGTGGTACAAGCAGTGTGGTTTGTTAGCAATGGCTGCAAGTGATAGGCACGTGGTTCTGTAGCTATTGCCTTGTTTGATTTATTTTTGGTAAGAGGTGCTCAGTTCCCCTTTTCCCAGCATTGTTTATACTTCAGCTCCCTGTTTTGCCTGCTTTGACTCTTGACCTACATGATAATTAGGTAAAGAGAACAAAAGCTATGCTTACCTACTTTTCTATAAGTAATGCAGGAGAAGTAGGCCTTCAGAGGGGATTTAAAAGGGAGGAGGATAATGATTTAAACTTGATCAGGAAGTAAACTAAGGGGATACAGAATCTAATCTCTGTGGTGGATAACAAGGAGCGTCAAGTAATGAAAGTAAGGGGAATATTCCAGTCTCTTGCGGTTTTGGAGGGAGCGCTGGTAAAGAGGCCTATAAGGAAACTAAATCATGCCTTATAAAGCACTTTTTTTGACATGTAAGAACACTTCACATACAAGAAAGTTCCTATTGTTAACAATGCATTTACTTTCAATTTGGATCAACTTGACAGGCTGGAAATTCCATGTGTGTGTCTAAAGATGAGAAACCTTTTTTGGGGAAAAGGTACTTCATACCTCTTATGTGATATCTGTATTTGGTACTCCTTATTGTGTGAAAAAATCATTAGATCTTAAAGTGCTTAAGTAGAAAATCAAGACTTTCTTTTTATCCCAGGTCTCTTCACTAAGAATTTCTTCCCCCTCTCTCCTACCAAGCCTGTATGGAATTAACTTCGTTTGTCTGAAACAGCCCAAGGAGACCAGCCAGGACTCCAACAGATCTTTCGTGTCAAAATAGCTCTTATCTTTTCTCTCTCATTAACATTACCATTGCAAATACTCGTGTTCTTTGCTTCTCTTCTTTCCTAAATGCAGTAGGAGATGCTTTATATTAGGGAGTTTTTGAGTTTTTTTTTTTCTGGAAGCTCCAAAGAAAAGAGGAAGTACAGATGATTAAGGAGACAAATTGTTCAGCAAAGTAAGGTCATACTGAGAGGGGAGGTTGTAGCACTTTAATTTCTGAGATAAATTTAAACTCACAGTATTAATCTGGATGCTAACATTTCCACTGATGTTACTTTTCTTAGTGTAGCTTAAGCTGATCACAGTCAGGCTTAAATGAAACACTTTAAATCCAAAGCCAGGGCTTCACACAGGAGGTGCGTTCTCCTGTGACTTTTAGATGAATGGAGCTTTCCTGGGTTGACACAGGTAACAGCTTAAAGAAAATACCAGAACTTAGGTGACTGAAGGTGTCTCACTTTCTTTGTCAATGACTGGTCTCCCCATGCACTGCCTTGGTGCGAGCAAGGAGCTGGCATCTTCCCAGCACACTCTGGAGAGCAGTTCTTGGAGGTGCTGGGAGCTGTTAGGAGCTGTCCTGGTTTGTGCCCAGAGTGTCCAGACCTGGACATATAGTGGCTGTGAGATCACACTGCTGTCTGGATGCTGTTGGGCTTGAGCCTGTGGCATGGCTTATCCTCTCCCACCCTGTGTGTCCCTGTTGACTGCGTTTCTATTGACTCGTGCCCTCTTTTTCTCTTGCTTCTCCCCTCAATCTGAAGGTCTAACTCTAGGCTTGACTGCCAAATCATGGTGATTGCGCTAAATTCCTAAGGCTATTTTTAGGTTTTCAAGTCATTAGGCATATTTGAAAACTGTACTGTACACCTCTTTCAAAATAGTGCCTTTTATTTTAAAATGAAACAAATTGTTCACCAGGGCTCTACTGCAGCAGAACCACACTTTCCTTACTGAAACCAACTGCTAGTAGTGTTGCTGGAAGGTATTTTGTAACACTGACTGCCAGATTCTCTTGTATATTGATTTCAACTGCTTTCAAGGGCTGTTAGCGGTAGGCAGTGGTTGTATAAATAAATATAACTGAGGACACTAGCTCAAAAGCAGTTAACTGCAGCAGGTTGAATTAATGCTGAAGGAGGACATGAGCTGGCTAGCAGATAGAACTGGGGTGGGAATTTTCTAGCTGTGCTGGGATTTTTCTACCTGTAACAGAGCTGCCCCAAAGAATCAGATCCACTATTGCTGCTGTTTTGTGTTTCTTCTGAAGCAGTCTATGTGACCAGCAACGGAGGTATGTTTCTGGGGAGAACCAGCCAAACTGCTGTGTCAGAACGGATATCCCAATATGAATTGATAGCTCCTGTGGCAAAGGAAAAAAAAATACATTTTTCTTGAGGTAATCTCAGACAAAACTGACCTGCAGCACAGAGACACTCTTATTCTTCCTGAAAGTGTTTTGTCATTCCCTAATCTGTTGCTCATTGTGCAAGGAAGGAGGAAATGGATCCATGGTACACTGAAAGCCCTAGAAGTGCATCTATTTTGGTGATCTGGTTTGACCTTCTGATGAATTTCGCAGGGTAGTTTTGGCAGCATTTTGGGCGGATTTAAGACAGGCTTTAAAGTACAGGGAGGAGGGAGAACGTATTATCAAGATACTAAAGTACATCCACCTATAACAACGTAAAGAGATCGTGCTAGCAAGACATTTTGCATTGTGTGTGATTTTTCCCTTCCCCCCTACCAGTACTTTTTGCTCTGCTCTGTGGTGTTCCTAGGACTGATCTTAACTGATGCTATGTGGTCCACAGCTCAGTTTCCCTAAAGGAGAGGCTGCTAGCTAATGCCGGTTGAATCGGTAAGATAGGGGTGCTTGAGTGATGTGCTATACCCCAAGACTTGATTTGAGGATGGGGTGTCATTGAGAGAGATGGGGATAAGACATGCTGTCTGAGGAAGATTGGTCAGAGAGATGAGAAGCCAGGAGTGGGGGCAGAAATGCAGCTATTCCTAGTACGTGCTGGTGTTCCATTTCTTGATATCTGTTTTCTATTCCCCTTGCTCCTCCGCACACATTCGGTGCACAGGCAGAGGAGGTGAAAATTACAAAACTTGCTATATAATAAAATCATTGTTCACTTGTTATTAAATAACACTTGATATCAAATGACTGGAAGAATTGCAAGCTTTTCTATAGGTAATCCAAAGGTAAAATGTGACCTTCCTCCTTTCTTTCTTCTGGAAGTGAATACAGTACAGTCAGCCCTTGGAGTCCTCGAGTCTCTGCGTTGGCTTTGAGGTGGAATAATTTAAACCAAAGGCATATCTCTGCAAGGGGAGGAAACAATGCGTATCAACAGCCTCTGAACTGCCCACGTAGTGCTTCACATGGCAAAACCCAGATTATCAGAATCCAATTATTCATTATCACATGTTCTATTGGCAGGCAGGAGTTACGGGAGGAAAGTGGAGAACTTGCCTGAACTGGATTGTGGCCTGTGAGCTGGGTTAGGTGACTGCAGACAATTTAAGTCCCTTAAAAGGAGACACTGTTGAGAGTTTTTCCTTTTTTCTTCCTCTACCCCTTCACTGATGCTGCAAAAACCCTTGAACAGCTTGATATTGGAACCTATTCCCTTAGCTACTGACTTTTCCTCTGCGTTCCCCTCTTCTGGGTTACTGTGAGTTGCTTGTGAGCACTAGTCTTTTTGCACTAGTTACAAACTTCTTTTAAAGGCTATTTTTGCGACACCTGCTGTTCCCCCTTTATTTATTACCTTGTCAATCTTTCACTTGTAGAAATGGACCTGTTCTTCTAATTCCGTTTCAGGGTATTTCTATAGAGTGAGGATAAAGGCGGTTTGGGTTTGGGCACTCTTCCCAGTAGCAGTTCTCCAGGTGACTGGTGTCCTTACTGTGATGCGAGTGCTCCAGCTGATGGCTGCACCTGCAAGGAAGTGGTTCAGCAGGGTACAACAGTTTGATTTGGGGAGCACAATGCTGAATTACAGCCTCGAGTGTTTGTTTACATACTGGACACGCATTCATGCCCCATGGAAAAAGAGTGTTATCAGGACAGCAAAATCAAACACGCAGAAGTTAGGAAATGCCAGGACGTTAGTTTTCCCACCCGCTTGCACATATGCATTATGATTCAGTCTTTAATTATGCAGTTGCACACTGTTTTTCCACATAATTCCTGTTTCCCTCTGTGCACAGGACGTCCACTGATATTTGAATGAGAAGCTCTTCAGTATTTTGTTTTCTCCTTATTGTTTCTCATTACATTATTCAGGCCATGCAATGAGGGAAGATTTACTGATGGCCTTATTGTTTTGTTTTGTTTTCTTCCTGATTTTCACCACAGCACAAGTGGCCAGTGTTTCATGAACACTTTGCAGTGGTCCTGTCTGATCCTGGATGCTGTGCTGGCCCCATACATGAACTGGGAATACAATTGAGTGTCTGCCTTGGCAGACCACTGGCAGCATTACCAGTGTTTCTGATTTCTTTATCTCCACCAGCTATAATCCTCAAACCCAGCGTCCCACTTTAAACCCCACTCCTAGGCTTTTCCTCTGCTCTTGCCTGGTTTAGTTCTTGGTATGCCCAAGTTGTTCTCCAATGTGAGCTGTATCTCATCATGTCTTCATAAAAAGTCTTTGTTTTTCATGCCGTTAGGATGTGCTGGGTAGGATTATAGGCAGCAGAGCAGAGACACGCTCCTTAATTTCATTTCATCTGAACCTGGATTTAGCAGCCCAGACTGCCAGCTGTAGGGAAAAGCTTGTTTGACCTCAGTGCAGATCTTTGGGCAGTTCAGCTCTTTAATTCAGAGAAAGCTCTAGAAAGCATGAGACATGTATGAAATTTCAGACTTACCCCTTGGGCAAGTTCAAGTGGATTTCCATAAGGACAACAAAAGGTGCTTGTCTGTCACAGAGTTATGTTAGTGCTGCAAAAAGTAAATCAAAGAAAAGGTTCCTGTATGTTTTAAATACCAAATAAATAATATGTTTTCTACTGGGCTTGTTTTGGGTTATAGCTAAAGTATTTTTGGTAAAATTGAAAAAAACCTTCATCACCCTGAGGCAGCAACCTGTGTGTTTAAAGGATAGCGCAGCTCATACGCAGCTAAAAACAGGGCCTTAGACTGGGAAGTTCTGTCTGGTCTGTGAACACTTGTGTGTGATATGGTAGTTTTTCTCAGTATGGCTGTTTGATGGGTCCCGATTTGATTTTATCTTTTTTACATTACAGTATTGTCATTGAAGTTAAGTATTTTGAAATTATTTTTTTCAGCCATTTTATAATGGTGGCACAGGTGGCAGTAACCAGGAGAGGTCCCTTTTGGGTCTGCCCAATGCTGTAGCATCTTATTTCTGTTCCTCGTTACCACGCCTGCCCTCCCACTAATGCACCTGAGTAATCTTGGGCAGGGAGGGGAGATGCTTTCTGCACCCTTTCAAGAGAGCTGCCTTCACAGCAAGGATTTGTCTCTCTGGGGAAGAGGGCGGTACATGGAGTGCCCATTTCTGCTGGCCCTGCTGAGATTACTCAGCGGCTAGATGCAAGACAGGCGGTGGGCATATGCCATGTGGCACAGGGCGATGCAGACACACGAGCAGGTACACCTGGGACAGGGTGCAGCACATCTGTGTTACCGCAGAGGAACTCTGCACTTCTTGGCTGGGTGGGTTGTGCCAACCAGAGCATCATGCGAACACAGCTGTATGTCTTTCGGTGACAAAGCGAGCTCTGGCATCTTGATAGGGAACAGCACGCTGCAGCGCAGACGGACAATGAATTCTTGAGGTGTTCATCCAGTCACTTTGAAAAACTAAGCTACACTAAGCTTGGATGCAAAGAGGAGTAACTTTTTTTGAAGAATATTGTTACTGCTTTGCAATTCTGACTCTTGCTCTGGTAGCTCTAATCCTGTCTTCCAAACACAATTGACAAGAATATAATTAGCAGCTTGGTCTTTTTTTATTACTTTATACCTCAACATTCATAACTGTGTTGTCTGATTACCATAATGGACCACATGTTTCTAATTTTTACCCCAAAGACTGTACACTATGCTCATTTTGCTGATGCTCATTTTGACTGATGCTCATTTTGCTTTTACTTGTTTTTTAAAGTAAATTGATATGGTAATATTTTTGTTTCGTTACCTATATGTGGTTTTAAATTCCTCTCTGGAGATATCCTGTACCGGAATAGTGTCCCAAGCCTCTACTAAAATTAATGCTTAGGGAACCACAAGGGAAAGAAAAATTAAAGAACAGGAAAGGCAAAGTTGTTTTTACACCCACTCTCCTTCTTTTTCACATTATGCTTGGTATTGCCTGCTTCAGTGAAATTTCTCCATTTGTTCACTTTAATTACTGCTTAGAGAAGATGCAAACACCATCCATCAGCTTTCTTTAAGCTGGTAGGTTAGCACAGCGCTTTGTTACCAATAAGCAGTTACAGATGTAGAAAAGAATGTGTGGGTCTTCTGGCTTCAGGTAATGGTCTGAGAGTCTAGCTTTGATTTCCTTCAGTGCTCTTGAGTTTTTGTAGGGAGTTGAACAAGCCACCAGTACAATCTTGTTTCCATTTTAATTTCTAAAAGTCAAAATATTATTGTTTCTCCATCATGGTGGCACTATTAGAAAAAGCAATAAATGCTGGAGGATGTCAAAATACTAAATGCAGCTAAAGCCAAATAAGTTGATTGTCGTTATACTCAGATGGTTACATTTGAATTGATTTACAGGTATGTTAGCTTCGAAAGTAATACCAGCCTAAAATATATGGACATGTAGATACAGCATCATGATTCATGCATTTACTGTAATCCATATCACAGATTGTGTTTAGTGTTTACATTTTGTATCTTCATGGAGTTTACCCAAAACATGAAGTTATTTCTAGTCCTGGTCTTTATCTAAAGCTGAGTTTTTTTGAGTCCGAGTTGGCAAAGCATTGCTGCTTTTGATTAGTACAATCTTAAATAAAACAAATCAGCTGCTCTTTTCCTCTGCATTAAGTACTCCATTTCATTGAAATGTCTTGAGAATCTTATTTCAATGTCATATAGTTAGTTTGCTGTCATTGTGACTAGGCTTCAAGCTGATCACTTGCATGATGATTGATGCAGAATTGTGTTAGTGGTTGGACCTTTGTGGAGGTTTTAGACTTGACCATATTTCAAATAAAAACAAGGGAAACTCCACAACTGTAGAACAAGTCACCCAAATTCTACTTTTTTGCTAGAACACTTTTGTTGCAGGTAGTACTTTATGCATATATAATACATATTACTCTGAAAATTATTTTTGTTCTCTGAATTCCAGCTCTTTATATAACACGCTATAAATATACGTATTCTGAAAAACGATAATTATTTCCAGATTAACGTGTAGAATCACTGCAGCATTTGGGAAATTGTGTGTACGAGATATTTCTTTTGCATATATTTTCTCTGTTTCTGGTTCACAGTGAAATCTACTGAGAGTTTCGTGCTCAAACAAACCTAAAAACTCTTGAGTGTTTGCTAGTCTTTTATTCTAATCTATGCAAAAGGATCACCATTGGTATTCCTTCTACCCTGAGCTGCTCTGAGCTCAACTGAGACGAGGCCCTCACTTTTGTACAGTATTGATTAAAAAAACCAAACCAACAAACTAAATTTCCAAGACTTCTAGATCTACTGCCCTAGACCTTCCACATTTGACTTCATGGGTTGTCATGATGTAAAGTATCCCAGGCTGGTCTGCTTTGTAGACTAACTTGGAGCCGCTCCCTCTTATGAGTGTACATTTGGGAGGAGAAAGGGAACATTTTTTTTTCTTTATGCAGTCTCTCTGGGGCTAGCAGAGTATGCTAGCATAAATACTACTAAATTAAGTCTGTTTGGTTTTTTTTTCCACAATGTGACTTCTGGTTGGCAAGCCTGCTTACAGACCCAACCTTAATTTCACTTTATTTGTATTAATTCTGTGTTAAAAATCAAAAAGTTCAGCAACAGTTCCCAAGAGGTTGGTCCCCGTGACACCTCAGGAGATCCATGTTTTTGTGCAGCATTGAACAGCAGGATCCAAAGTAGAAATACTTACGTAGGAGTAATCAGAAAATGCTGGGTTAAGGCATTCTTTTTTGATGTCCTGAAAAATAGTAATTTGGTGCGTCTTTTCTCTGTCAAATTTACACCTCTGTGTGCGACACGTAGGTTTCGTTTTTCCTATGTAGTGCTTTTTTCCTCCCTAGTTCTCAAGGCACACAGAAGGATTTATCTGGTCAAAGTAGGGGGGATTATTTCCTTGACACTCTAGCACCTGCGTGGTGAATGATGTTTCTTTGCCCAAATCCTTCCCTTTGAATGGGCCTCATGCAAACTCATCTTGCATGTTCTTCATTTGAATCCTTTTAAAAGCTCTAGCTCTGCTCAGTGAAAAATGGTGGTATTACAGTTGGTTAGGACATTCTGACACAAATGAACGAAGATGGAGATGTAACTCAAGTCACCTGCAGTTCAGATCTGCCAGGTTGAAAGTCTTCTCAGCACAGCACAGAGTCAGTGCTCTCCAGTGGTTGGGGGATGCGATAGGGGTCTCAGGGAGACCTGGCTTCCCTTGTCTTGGCCATGGCAAAGACTGAACCTGGCCAAGTCATTTCACTCCTCTGCTTCTTTTCCACTCGCTGTTAGACCAATAGCTCTTAACAGCAGGGTCTTTCATTTGCAGTATACTTTCTTAGCTCAGTAAAGCCTTGATTTTTGTTTTCAGCTCATGCTGTAATGATGATAATCACAAACACAGCAGTCTAGAGCGATCCTTTCCAATCCCCAGCATTTAGCCATGGGTGGCAGGGCTAGATAAAACTGAGATACAGACACATTGCGAGGGGGCTGGAGCGTGGCATCACATTCGTAGTGTTGCTTTTATTAAAGCTGCCCTTTTCTCCTCCTCCTCTTCCTCCCTCAGATGGTGATGACATTGTTTTATTTGTTTTACTTCTATAGTTAGCAAACTTAGTTAGCAAGCAAGCTTAAAAATAAAGCAGCAGCCCTCCTCTCTTCTGATACTGAGAGAGCTGTTTCTGCTGAAGCTTTGCGATTGCAAAAGGGGTATCAAGTCCTACCCCGAACTGGGGAGGTTGTGCTCCAGATTGACACGCTGTTGAGTAGCTGGTAATTTCTGTCCTCTTTCTCTCTTTTGTGTGACTCCAGGCACCTGATCATTAATGTCATCTTGGTTAAGAAGCGAGGTCCCCATTTCCATGGAAACATGGGGAAATGGCTTTGGAATCTTAAAGGTCTCTTATTTATCGGGTAACATTTTTCTCTCCTGTTTAAGCATTTAAAACAAAGAAGCCTACAGCGCTGAAATCTTTTAAGAGATATTGTGTTAAATGAGGTGGACAGTTATAAAAATGACATTTAACTTTTCTCTGCTCTGTAATCCTGTAACAACATATCGGCTGGTGAAAAATCAGCCTGGTTGCCCTGAAGCCAATGGAACTAGACCAGTTTACAACAGCCAGGAATTTGTCCCAGAGGTCTGTTAGTCTGTGGGTTAGGTTCCTAAGAGAAGCGTTGGGACTCCCATCACTTGAAAGTCATAGCTAGACAAGATAAATACCTGAATAGGTATTGGAAGTATTAGTTGTACTTCAGCTGCTAGATGAACAAGGTCATATAAAACATTTTTCCAATTCATTATTGTGCTCATGGATTCCCTAATGCTAGATCTATTTATGTCTAAATTACTTAATTATTTTTTTTCATAGTTTAGTGTCAAAGTAAGCCAGTAACTGTGCAGATATATTTCATTTTTTTTTCCTGCAGGTAAATATTGGTAGCCATTTAGTATGACACGTGATATTATAAATGGATATTTAAATATAATTCTAATACTGTGAACGCTCAGGCTTGATACATATTTTATATTTTAAGTATTTACAGTATATTTACTGCAAAAGACTAGTAAAATACTTTATAGCAGAATTGGTGGCATGAACAGTGCATGGAAAGGTGGAATGCACAAAAGGCAAACTAAAGAATATTGTTAAAAAGGCTTAAATAATGGCAAAGGAAACTACAGTTTTAAACCCAGTTACTGAAGTTGAGGGATAAGATACTGATCCAATCTATGCTGATAGTAATATTCCTATTGTCTTAGGTGAAACCTGGTTCAACTGAAGATTTTTAACATTATACATCCTCTTGTTTCCCCTTACAAATCACCAAATTGTTTCCAGATCTGATTATATTGCTGTTCTGATTTAAAAAATGTCCTCTCTTTCTCTCTCCACTTGAATAGAAACTGTTCGTTTATTCTGCATCTGAACTTTGTTCATTTCTGTCACAACCTTCAGAAAACTCTCCAATTGCAAATATTAAAACCTGTTTGGAATAACAAGAACTACATATATAAGTGTCCCTTTCCAAAGTGTCAAAGAAGCAATGCAGATAATTAAACCTAAAATGTGACAAGATACCTGCATGATATATCAACTATAAATAATAAAATGGGAACAGAGAGGCGGCTTTGGATTCAGCAGTGGCTTTAATTTTGTTTCTACCCGATTCCTCCTCTTATACTGCAACCTTGAAAAAGTCACGTTTTGCCTCTCTGAAGCTTGCTGGTGAAGGGAGGTAACATAATTTCACTTTGAGCTCCCTGAATGTAGGACATCACATATGGAGCTGAACCAAAGATGGCAAGCGTATTTGCATTTACTTCAGTGTCAGGCAGCTCTTAATTTATGAGAAGACAGGGGTGTGTAGGTGTCTGGGGGGGAAATATTCCATCTGGGGGGACTAGCACCAGACTTGCCACTTGATCTTCAGTGTGACAGAGGAAATTCCTAAATGTGGGGATGGCAGGGAAAGGCTCAGGGCACCCTCTTACTTCTGGGCAACCTACTTCTTCTGCAAGTTTCTAGTTAGTCTGGTTCCCTCTGTATAGACTCTGGCCTCATTTTCTTGAGAGTGTCTATGTCACATGAAATTATGGGGACAGGTGAGGTTGGTGAGTTCTGCAATTAGCTCAATAGTAAGTCCATTTTCAGGTGGTTTTTGGAAGAAGGTAATGTTAGTGAGACGAATCATGTGTGTGATAGTGTTGAATAAAAATATCCTCCCTTCTCCCTGTTGATATTTCCTAGAAGTATTTATCAGAAAACTATTGTTAGTGCTCTCCCTTCTAGCTTGAATTTCAAGCCAGTAAAGATGGACACACTCAAGTGTACTCGGTCCCTTAACAAGGTCTTGTATAGATTAGAAGGTTAAGATACTGCTCTAAATTTAGAATGCAGCCATTTGGATAAGATATGATGGCAAATCCCTTTTATTTCTGTTTTAAAAGAAAAACATCCTAATCCTCAGAATTTGATGAAACTATTAGTTGCTCTGACCAAAGCTGATTCTGAGATCCAGAGCTCTATGGAAACAAATTATGGCTGAGGAAGAGATTTCTTCTGGTTCCTATCTACATAATGCGTGTGTACTCCTTGCTTTATAATGCGTTTTGGAATCTGCAATACAAACAACTTGGTAGAAATGAAATTTTACAATGTATGGTGCTGTAAAGATGTTTTTGTTACTGATGACCTTAAAATTAAGTTACAAATAAACTGTTACTTTAGTTAATAGTGTATTTTGGCATTATAAATGAACTCATAAATTAGAACAAATAGTTTCTCTCAAGTTTCAGTTGCTCTTTGTTTTTCTGCTGCTGCTTCTGGAAAAGCTCCTGAAACGTTTTATTGATGAGGTAATGCACTCTCATCTGCATGTAGTACTTCTGTAACTCCGGCAAAGGTTTCTGGTAACATGCTAGGCCAGGAGAACAAAGCTCAAATTTATCATGTTCCCCTAGATGGAATTACAGTCTTCATCAGTTAATGCAGCATTTCTCAGCTTTGGAAAGTTGAGTCCTGACCTGTCAAGAAAATGAAGCTTACAGTATTGCTGCTACCTGTAACGTTGTTTTAAAAGCCTACCCAAAATGAGCACTCAAATAGGCTGCATAGGTATTCATCCTAATCTCTCTTGCACGCTTTGATTAGCAGTGCATTGTCAACAGTGTTGAAGTAATGTCATTGGCATTTGAATCATGACCCTTTTATAACCAAAATTACTGCATCAGTTTCTCTTCAGACTCAGGCAGGCGTTGCTGCATTATGGATGGGCTGTGGTTTCAGTATTGCTCTTTGAAACCAGATGCCTTAAAAACGAAAGCAATCAGAATAATGAAAGAGGTGGAGGTTCTGGAGAACCTATGAGAATCTGAGTTAGTATTCATTGCAAGGTACATTGTACGAGTCTTTTTATTGTACAATTTACTGTTATGTTTTTCTTAGAGCTTTACTGAGCAGTAAGTTTACACTTGATTCTCATACCAGTGTGACTTGAATTGCTTCAGGGCACCTACAACTTCTTCTGTACTCCCTTAGCAGACTATTTTTTTAGGTCCAAGGGGCACAGATTTGACCTCAATCACAATAAGGTGTTATTAAGAGGAAGTAATTTCCACATTCTGATTTGCACTAGTAAGATTACAGTAGTTTAAAAATTCATTTAAGTTGAAGCTCTGCAATTTTCCAGGTAAATAAAGTGGTTTGTGTTCTGTGTTTTTTTTTTTTTGGTGTGGGTTATAATATCTTATTAGCTCCTGCTGTATATAGAAATTACGTGTTTCTGTGCTTCCCAACAGCAATGGGAATCAGAGAGGTTTTTCTTATTCTTTTTAATTTTTCCTGAAAGAGCTTATATTATTATTTTCTTTTTCTTCAGTCCTTGCTTGGTATTACTTTTAAAGAACTGATTTAGTATGTTACTGTTCATCAGTTAAGAACCACTGATTTATGGGTAATGCCTCAAGTGGTACAAAGTGGCATTGCTTCACTGAAGTCCAGAGATACACCATAGCCGCTGATTGAAGCTGTGGTCTCTTGTTACCAGCAAGGCTGCTGCTGGTCTCCAAGTGTTAGGGAGGAGTGGGCATCCTGATTCATTTCAGGGAACAGAGAAAGTACTGAAGAAAATCTGGGGTGAAAGGATGGCAAGAGTATTTCACTACTTTAATTTCTGTTTTGCTTCCCACGTAAGCAGTTGGTTGTTTGTGTTGCTTTTTTTTTCTTTCTTGCTGCCCAGCACTTTACCTGTGCGAGAGCTTCAGCGTGGTATTTGCTTTACTGAAGTTACCGGCCTGTAATTGCCAGGCTCCTACTGGGTAATTGCAATTGCCTCCCCAGTGGATTTTTCTCTGTAGGAACTTTTCTTAACCTTTCAGTATCACTTCATGGCTTGAAAGCCTGAACATGGCTGTTAGGAAGCAGCATCGCCTGCGGAGTTGTCATGACAACCCGCTGTGAGGGCAGCCAGCAAGGATGGGTCTTATGGTCGTATTGACTGTGACAATTAGGTACTTTTTGCAAAATTTGGAAGCAGTGGATTACCCCTCTCTTCCCTGTTGCTGATGGGGATGTATCCATATGTGAACTCTTTGCCAGCTTCTGGCAAAGAGCTGTTCATTAAGAGCACCGCGCTTCTGCTGTTAATGGTTCTGGTCTGCAGTTCCCCAGTCCATACCGGCAGTCCAGTTCCTCTGTAGGTACCTCCCCTATCAGCAGCAGTAGCTGATTATGTTCACCTTGAGGGCAGCAAAAATCAGTTCTAAAAAGTACATTTTAATCCTAGGTAGAGCAGAAATTAGGCATGTTCCCCTTACAATTTCATGATTTATCTGTCTTTTGCTATGTGGCATTTGTTCGTGTTCTCTCCTCTTCTTCACTGTGTTCACTCTGTCCTTCTGCTCTGGTAAAGGCAGCTACAAGAATGAAGCTGGAATGGCTTGGTGCGGTAGCACACTGCGGGGGGGTGTGTGTAGCCTCCTTGCTGACGTCCTCCTTCTCCTCAGTGACTCATACACTGTGGGTCAGGTCCCCAGGCACACAGGTTGGTTTGGTGGAGCTGTGCTGTTACCTCTGTTGAGGAATATGACTAGAAGGAGGGCAACGATACTATTTCAGTTAGCACCGTATTAAAAAATATTTGTTTTCCCACCTTTCATCCATTTTCACTGTCCATTAGTATTTTGGGAAGGCTGTGTTTATTCAAGGGATATCTAGGATGGAGTTTGGGGGAGATTTCTTTCTCTTTTTAAAGTAGATGAATACCAAAATCAGCATGACACCTAGTGATTCAGTGCACTTTTGAGTGCTGGGAAAGTGACATAAGAAGTAACCGTAACTAATCTAGTCGTCCTGTGCTTGGATGTTTTTCGCATCCATGCTACGATCTCATCGGATCAGGCGTTCTAAAGTGGTTTGGATTTCCATGCTAAGAAAAGATCAGGTTTTATCTCTCCTGAGTTAAACATGTGCAGTGAGCTCGCAGAGGGTGGCCTGGCCTGGCATCTTCTGTATTTGTCAGCAGCAAAAGGCACTTGGGGTATTTTTGCTCCTGTTGGTTATAGCAATGGTCATTTTTTTGTCAAGGTGTGATTTCATCCCTCAGATGCTTACTATCTAAAGAAATGGTTTCTCTCTGTGTGTGTCTTTTTGAATAGGTGATGTAACACTAAAATAAGTGCGGGGAAAATACAGTAAATTTATTTCTGTACCTTACTGTGCTTTTTGTGTGGCTGATGTAACGAAATAAGTTTTCAAGAAAAGTGCTACTTAGTTTTAATTCAGAGGAGTTGGATTATTTTTTTTCTTTCTAATAATGCTGTATCTGGAGAGAGTGCAGTTCAAGGCGTGATGAGCAGTCTGCTTTCTCTCGCTGATTTTAATCCAGCAAGTGTTAGTTCTAGCTGAAAACACCGTGATTTAATGACTATTTAGTTGCGTGTCACTGTAAAATGAGGCAGCATTCCCACACAGGTCAAATCTTAGGGGACATGCATTTTTATTGTGTGCAGGAGGAAAAAGACACTGGGTTCCCTTGTTGAAAGCCCCAAGAAAAGATGAGGTCAAAGTTGGATTGAATTTGGCAATTGACCTACTTTCTCACCACTACAAGTGTTACTTTTGGGCAGAGGGTAAGGTGCTCCAGGGTAAAAGTGGACAGGAGGTTTGTACAGTTGATACCTCTGGTAATTTTGTGGTAAAGGATTTTAATCTCCCATGCTGTCAGTTATCTTCACATCTTAATGCTCACTGATAGAAAGAAGCCTCTGAAGCTGGTCTTATTCTTTCATAATAAAAACAGTGCATAAACAGATACTTTCCTTCGATCCCACGGTAGACTTGTTCAGTGATTTCATCGCAAATAAGTATTTCTTTCCAAATGACTCTAGCAAATAAATAATACACCAACACAAGAGCCAAGACCGTGGCATTACAAGTCCCTTTTGTACTCTCAAAATCTTTCAGATTAAAAAAATGCCCAAGCAGTGTGACATGTCCTGTCATGAGGTTAACGTCCAGATCTCATCCAGCTTGAGGTGGGCTGAAGACAAAAGGCTGCTGTCAGGTCATGGTGTCTGAGGATTTATCTGACCTTGAAGGAGCACCCACAACTTACCATGTCTTTTTCTGAAGCTGTGTAGGCATTACGGGAGCAGCACCCAGCATTACTGTAGCCAAAACCAAATTAGAGGGAGGTGGGGGTGGAAATCTTCCCCTCCCTTGCTGTTTGCTTGTTATGTGTGTTTGACAGTGCTTTGTATTGTGGTTGTTTTTAGCCTGTTTATATACAACTGGTGAGTCAACAGGGAGGAAGAAAAACCCCATATGTATATTTTAACAGAATTTAGATGAAAAAAGAGAAACCATTTAAAGGACAAATCATGAGAAAAATGAACATTTTTGAAATTAGTTCCAAAAGGAAAAAAAAGAGACTCCAGTTACAGTATCTCTTTAATTAGATCCAGCAGAGCTGTTGATGAGTGCTGAAGATCTCCGCTTTCTTCTCAACCATGCTCTAGCTGATGTACTGCCTGTGCTTCTCTGCCTTGGTGTCCCCCTGGAAGCTTTCCTATTCCAAGACTCAGACCTAGGCACGACCCTGTGACAGCTGCCCCTTGAGGTCAGGAGGGAGTGCAATATTCTCCCTCCTGACCGTGAGTGCCTTGGACCTTCCTTGCAGCAGCATTTTAGTGGCCACTGCGTGCTGAAGGCAGCAGGCCCTCAACGTGATTCCAATGAGATTTGTAACATTGCGTGACACAAATGATATTGTCTTAATCTGATGTGAGACATTCCTCCAGGCAGAAATGTTAAGGTTCAGTACAGAGACAGATTTTTCTGAATGGTTACGTGTAACTCCAAAGTTGATTATCGAGAATAAGCTTCGAACATAAGTATTTTTGGTAGACAACTCATGTTTTATTCAGGGCTAAATGAGTATGAATTCATGTTTTATAAACACACTGGGTATTCTGAGGTTAATGCCTCTGACTCAAGCCCTACTCTGTTTCTCCTTCAGTTCTGGAAGTTTATATTAAGCTGTTTCTTAAGATTTCTGCTTTCTGTGTATTGAAGGAAGGGGGAATATTGTCACACCAGGTGTACTTTTTTCCTTAGTTCTGAATTGTCAGACAGTTGGTGACAGGGAGAGGGGAAGGTGGTGATTTATTATGATTTATATTTTCTACTCAGATCCCTCATTCCTTGTTTAGTTTTTCAGCTGGTGTAAAGAATTGAAGATCTATCCTTAAGCCTGCAGTCTTTGATCCTGAAACTCGTTAAAAGTAATCAAAACGTCTTCATTGAATTTGAGCTTTGGATGGGGTCCTGCAGGAACAGGTTGCTACGCAGACTTTCTGGGGAATTGTCACTTGCTTTCTGTTTTCTTCATCTGCTATTCACTTACTGCAGTACATCCTCTTTTTCCACTGTCTGCTGTACCCCTTCAGGAGAGGAATTAAAAGCAGTGGACACGTTGCCTGCTCCCTTGGGACTTAGTCTGGTGCATACAAACCATGCCAGAACCAGAAATGGAAGAAAGTCAGCAATGCCCTGGAGGAGACAAAGGTGCAGATGGTTGGAGCACAGTAGTGCTTGTCCAGCCCGCCAGCCCTGGAGGAATTAGGAGCCTGTTGTTCCAAGCGCTCAGAACAAGATTTTCTAAGCACAGCAGTATACGCCACTGAACTGTATAGTCTTTGTGGTGAGGAATGAGAAGAAAAAGGCACTTGTTGAATTTTTTTTGTCTATATTTGTATCTCATGCAGTCCTGAGGAGAGAAGGCGAGAGACAAACGCTTTATATTACCTCAGTTGCTGGGCTTCCTTCCTTAGAGAGAAAACAGAATTTATTTGGTTATTGAATCGTAATCTTACTTTTTATCTGCCTTTCTCAAGTGTCACTCTAATGAAAAGTAAATGTAGGCTTTTTTCTTTCCCGCCCCTCCACCCCCCAAGAACTATGCAGGCAAAGCCTGAACTCCCTTCCCTGCTCTGTTATCTAGACTCCTATCTTTCCGTAAAAGTAAAAAGTCTAACTTGCTTTTCAGAGGAGAGATGATATTTCTCTATCCTGTGTGCTTTTAAAAACTTTTGTTAGGAAAAAAAAATGTTGTTTTGGATTGTTTTAAAGCTTGCTTATGTTCTGGGTCATTCCTTGAGTCCTAGTTATTTGTGCACTTGGGAGGAAGAGAATGATTCTTGTATCAATAGTTGGTAACAAATTTCTGGTATGAATTATAATATTCCAAGAACTCTTGAAGTATTTTTCACTTGACTAATGAGTATGGATCTTCATTACCTTTTTCAAATTTTGTTTACATGCTCAGAAATTGAAGACATTTATTTTTAACCCTTGTGAGACCCTTATTTGCTAAATGGAAGCTTATAATTGGGGAAAAAATGCAGAGATGGATGGTGAGAATTTCTGACTTTTTCCATTTTCAAGGAAGAGAGACTACACTTAACAATTCAGGGACGCAGAAATAGGTTCCAAAAAAATCCACGTTTGAAAAAACTCTCTGAAGCTTACAAATCAAAACTGCAAGGCATGCATTTGATTTGTAGCAACGAAGAAAATCAGAATACTTCATTATATAGTTTGTGTGAGGCCATATAGTTCTTGAATCATAATGACATTTCAGCTTGTGTAAATAGCTTATGCCAATGGAAGATCCTGGTCTGACAGAGAAATGGCCTTAAATTAGGTTATTTTTTAAAGCAATGTGCTAGCATCTGAGAGACAAGAAAACATTTCCAAGACTAATGTTAAAAAATAAAAATAACTCTTCTTTGTTGTTCTAAACTGCTGAGGATGTAGTCCTCCTTCCCTGTCTTGTATTGTTTTGTTTTCTCTTTCTTTATGTTCCAGATCAAATGAAGATTATTTGATACCACCAAGATGTACCCTGAAAAAAGACCCTAATCTTCTTGTTTTCTTCTGGTTGGCAGAATGATAATGTAGAATACTGCACCCCTTTTGAAAATCAGTATATATAAACTTAGCATATGATAAAAAAATAAAATATTGTGATCATACTGTAGTCATGTCCATCCAATTTACTGTCATTTTTTGTCTACACTTGAACTACAAAATGCAGGCCCTGCATATCCTATGATTTTGTCTGGATCAAATGTATTGTCATGAAAATATTTCCCATTCAGACTTCCTTTGCTCTCCAAAATAGTAAAAACATATCTATCTTCTGCAATGCTGATGTCCAGTCTGTGGTGCAGCTGGAAATCATTTATGCTCAGAGTTCTCTAGAGCATTTCTTATTGTTTACTTGGAAAGACAGTGATTAAATTTTATCATCCCATTACTCAATTGATTCCAGAATCTTTGAAATGCGAGATTCCAACTCCGTGTGCATCCCCAGCCTATGTAACCTCACTCAAAGGGTTTTAACCCAAGTGTTTAAAGATTTCTAGATCAAGGCTTTCAGGTGCCTTCTATTCTGCAGAAGGTTCATATAAAAATCATCAGTTGTTGGTTGTTCTTCAACTCTTTGGATGAAATGTGAAAATCCTAATGATAGGAATTTAAGGAAGATTGCGTAGGGGGTTGTGTATTGAATGGAAATTACAAAAAAAGTATATTAATGATGAGACGAGTAGAGATCTGGCATAGCTTCTCAGTAGAAATAAGAGGGGGAAAAACTGGGCTAGATTTGAGATGGGTCTTGATAACTTTATGATTTCAAACATATGAGAACCTAGATTTCATGACCTAGAAGGTCTTTTCCAGACATGGCATTCTTAGTTTCAAAAGCTAAAGGCTAAAAAAACCCCAACCGAACAAAAAATTGGTTTTGACTGCAGACAAAATAAAGCAAAATAATTCAGTTCAAGAAAGCATTTTGACTTTTTTTCCTGCTTTCCTAAGCTCCTTTGTTAGTCTCTTACTTTGTGAATTACAGGGATAAAGGATACTCTTAATCTTTATTGCATCAACAACTGTATCACTTTTTTCCTTTCCTCTTCACAAATTAATGCTGACATTTCTGTTACCGCAAGGAGTCCTCCAAGGTCTGTCACTTCTTGCGGTAAGAGTAATCGCCACATTTGCACATATCTTTTCAGAAATAGCATATTTAAACAAAAGATTGGTCCTAAAACTTATTTGCCTTCTACTGAAAGTACCCTTGGTGTTTTATCCTATTTGGAAAGAAATCTAGAGAATGAATTAAGAGTAAAGGCAAAAAAACCTTAAGTGAACAGAATGAAGACCAAGAAATGGGTGATATCCAGTGATGTATATAAGTCTGAGCTCTGAAAGGAGCTCAGAGAGCATTCCACATAACTTTGACTTTTTCTTATAATTAAGTATCTGATTAATTTTCCAACTCTCGGATCTAAGGCGTTTTCAGTTTCCACATTGCAGCTGAGGATTGTTACGGAATTTTCAGGGGAATTTGCTGGATCCAGGGCCTGGCCAATGAAGGCATGCAGGAACAAAGTCACACTGATATTGATGTGATGTAGACTCCAAAGTGACTTTTAGATCTAGCCCGAAATATTGGTCCCCGTGATAGGAATTGGCATAAAGGTGTATGCTTTCTTTGACTTTTGAGAAGATGAACTGTTGATGTAAGATAAGATTTAAGGGATTGAGTAATTTAGCACAGCCCTAGATCTAATTGAATCCATAATTTACTTTCCAGAAGGTAAAATCTGTTGCTTAATATATGCCTACTGGTGAAGCTAGAGATCTTTGACTGGCATTTGAAATACTCTGACTTGTGCTGTTTTGACACTAATCCAAGCTCCAAGTATAACTGCAGGGCAGTGATGATTTGCATGTCTGCATTTAAAAAACTGCAAACAGATATTCATGACACAACTTGTGGATGCCTCTTTTAACACACAACCTGTTCCGTAAATTTATTTTGTCCTTTTTGGGATAGGAAAAGTAACCTGCCACTCTTGTACCCAGAGTTTGAGGGACAAGAATACCAAAGGACTTCCTGTTAAAGAATATACCTTCATGTCCAGAACATGGGAATGGCTGTGAACTGCAGTGTTGACTCAGAAAAGACAACATCATGTGGCAGAGCTTCTTCCTCTCTTATCCTCATCAAACTTTCTGCAGGTCTTATGCTCCTTTTGCTTTGCCTCTTATTTGCTTTTATAGGATTCCTGTGTATTTCTTGTGTCTACTGGATTTTTTACTTTACTCAAGGAGATGGTCACAGAAAGGCTGGGGGGCTCTGTTTGGTCTTGCATCTGATCAGTACAAGCTGAATATGGTATTTGATGTAATAGATCCAAATGCTCCTACCAGAACTTAGTCAGGGAGTTGATGTGCTGTAGTTATCTCTCAGCTCTGGGATTGCTGTTTGAAGTACTTGGTCAGATTGTTAGTGGAATTTTGTTTCATTGTCTTCAGGTCGGTCCCTAGTGGACATGAGCTGCATATTAGGTACAGGAGCTGGTCAGAGCTACATAAAGTTGCAGTGTTTCATGGAGATGTACCAGTTTCCCTGCAGCTTTTATCAAAATGGTCTGTGTGGTGTGGGGTTGAGAGAGAGGGAGGAAAGATCTGTTGGGGTCTTGGAGATGTTGGTGTTGGGTGGCTGGGAAGCCACCCAAATCGTTGCTTTTCACGCCCTAGTTTCCTGGAGAGCAGGCAATGACAGATGCATAAGTAAGTATTTCATGAAGGTTTTGGAAAGTGTATTTCTCTTAGTGCTAATTGAGTTTATTGCATCAGTGTTCACTGCTGAGGATGCCTAAGAGTGTTCTAGGCTGAGCTGCTATTTGTGTGGATGAACCTGAGGAAAATGGGAAGGTTAATGTCAGAGGCCAAAGACCACATTGACAATAGGGCCAATAACTAATCACTAAGACTTGATTTTGCTAAATATTCTGATGGAATTCAAATAAGAGATTGCAGAGAGGGCTTTATAATAGCTCCCTTAAACCAGCTCCAGTCCTAAAGGAGTGGGGTGGTCACACAGGGTCTCACAGAGTGCTGATGGGGTAGCACAGCAGCAAGTTTCAATTGGAGAAACTGGTAGAGCTGTTGATAAGATGCAGGATTAATAAATGCACAGCTGAATGTGATGTGCTGGTGGAGAGCCAGCACAAGTTTTCTGAAGGAACATAGGACTTGAGGCCCATGAATCGGGGTGGTCTGGCTGAAGGGAGTGCATGTGGGCTTCCAGAAAGCTTCCAGTGAGGTAGGAAAAAAGGTTTTGGTATAGAAATTAGAGCTAAAAGTGATGGTCCTCATGTGGTTAAACAACAGTTTAAATGTAGCAAGCAGTGGGGTGGTTAGCAATGGGTGGGTGGGTTTCAGAGTTTTACCTAGGAGCTTACCAATGGGGACCACCAAGGATCTGAAATGGGAGCAGTGCTGCTGCTCACAGGGAGCAAAGCGTGAGGGGGTAAAACTTGCTACTGCTCCGCACAATTAGTCAGGGTGGGCACAGGCTGATTGTGGAAAATTTGCAGAAGGATCTTATGATGCTGAATGACTCTGCAGCAAATTGCAATTGAAATGTGAGATTGATGAAGGCAAAATAATGCACATGGGGGGGAAAAAAAAAGCTTTAAAGTTTGGACTTTATATTACCATTTAGTTCTCAGAAAAGGGTTCTTTGGATAATTACAAGTACTCCTATGAAATGATTAATTCAGTGCTTACAGTGATAAAAAGGCAAGTAAAGGACTCAGAATGAGGGAGGGGAAAAAGAGGACAATGCAGAAAACTTGATGACAGCGCTGATAAACCTCTGGTGCAGCCAGGTCTCGAATCGTTGTTCTAGTTCTGGCAATCCTACTTCAGAAAAGATATAATTGAACTTGAAAACATTGACAAAGACAGAACAGTTTCAGTATCAGCCTAAATGGTCTAGGGTGCTTCCACTTGGGGGAGAGGGTGAATGAAGGGGTATGTGAATAGATTCATAAAATCACAGAAGGTGTAGAGAGGCAAGTGATTACTCGCTGTTCCTCACAGTATGATACACAATTGAATTATCAGGCAGAATTTTTAAAACAGACAGAAGGAAGTACTTTACACTGCCCATAATTAAATTGTGGAGCTCATTACATAGGCTGCTGTGGAGACCAAGAGTATAAATGGGTTCAGGGAAGGATCAACACATTCCTAGAGTAAAGAGCCATTACAGACTATTAAGTGCCAAGGTCTGGAAGCAGCCTCCAGCTCAGGAAGTCCTTAAACTACTGATTACTGGAAGCTGGGGCTGGAATATGTCAGGGAAAGGATCACCCAGTTTGTGCCAGTGCTTCTCTAGACACCTGCTACTGGCTGTTGTCAGAAATGGGATACTGGACCAGACAAATTATTGGATTTGGCTGAAGTTGGCTCCTTTTATATCAAATGCAAAAAAAATTTGGGAGTCTCGGTGTTGCAGTGAAATAGTCGTTTCCCTGTGGTCAGCTGGAAAGGAGAACATTACATGCCGGGAAGGCAAGCTGGGAACAGCAGGTTGCAGGAGCGCTCTGCAGTCAGCAGAGATGCATGGGGAAAACTTAAATAATGCCAGGGTTTAGCCAGTACATTTTGTTCATGACTTTCATAAGCACCAAATTGCAGGAGTGAAAACCACCTCCAAACAAACTCGGGCGCGTATAAATCGGTCATACGGTGTGCAGGTACTGTCTGGCCTTGTACAGGGATTTTCAAGTTGTGGTTGGTAAAGCGGAGAGCTGGCACATCTAGGGTTTATCTACCTTGAAAATTCAAAGAAAAGCAGAGCCATTTTAACTTAAACATTGATACACAAATGGCTGTCCTTTCCTCTGTAAATACGTAGATTAACTTTGAGAAAAGACTTCCAAAAATCTCTCTCCTGGCAGGTGTTCTAGCGATGGGAACTGTGGAAGCCAGTCTCTGCATTTTTATGATCTCTCAACCTTGCAGCTGGGAAACTACCCCAATGGTAACTTCTGCCCCTGTGAAAAAAGAGCGTAATAATCCCAGCCTGGAAAGGTAGCAACTCCAACACCAGTGACAACTAAAATGACACTCAAATCTGTTAACCACGTGCAGCACTAACTTAGTCTTTCTTTTCGAAATAGATTTTTCTAACACTTAAATGAGCTGTATACTATTGACTAATTGTCTTTTGTGGTCTTTGAGGATTCAGGCATAACTATTCAGTCTAAACAACTCATTGGAGGATTTTTATATGCCTGAGGAAAAGGCTCAGTAAAGCCGAAGCCTGGGATATAAACTCAAATCCCTCCTAATCAAATATGTATCCTTTGATCTAATAAGTAGGTTGAGTCTCGCCTGACTCTTCAGCAAAATGAAAATCTAATGCTTTTTTAAAAAAAATAATCATTATTGTACTTGAATAGGTTGAATGTCTGATTGCTTTTGGTTTCCAAGACAGTGAACTGCTGCTCTGTTAAAGGATTTCCTTAATGGTATCGACTATAGAATTAGTATCAGATATTTTTGTTTGTTGTATATTTAATGACATACACATATCTGTGCACCCATGTTTGTTCACAATGGTGGTGTATTAGCTGAATTGGTAATAACATCTACTACAAATTACTGATATGAAAAAATAATTATCAAAACACAGCTCATTACTTACGATGCGACATTTCCTTGCTGTTGGTTGCTACATCAGCAAGCTGGCTGGTGTGCCCATTTTAACAAAGCTGTGGACTTTGTAGTCTGAAGAATGGAATATATCATGAAAGCACAGATTCACTTTTTCTGGCTCTCTCTTATCAGGTGAACAGCGATTACTTTTGCTTCTATGGGAAAGGCTGACTGTCGAGCCTGTGTTTTCATTCATGCACTCAGCACAGTGGAGCCGAAATTGCTGGGAAAGATAACTAAAAGCCAGCCGTGTCACCTTGCTATTGGAAAAGTCCAGGTGGTGTAATCTGCTAGTTAAAATAATATGAGATATGATCACCTGGATATTCAGCATCTCTTCTGTTATCAGATTTGTGCTACCTTCCCTTTCCCCCTATTTCCCCCTCTCTTGTCTGCCTTATACTTATTAGAAGGCCATGTGTTTGCTCTTTAGCCTGACCTCCTTTTCTTTTTTTTTTTTTTTTTTTTAATGGGAAAGGCCTCTGTGGTGTATGTAGTGTGTTTTGACACTCTGTGTCTCTCTCTGTTCTGAGACAAAGTTCTGTTAAGTAGCTGTGTAAAAGTAGGCATTTTTAGCCTGCCCCTAGGCTTAAGGGTCACTTCTGGATGGTCCATGCAAATTCGCAATCGCTGAGATTGTTTTAAGGCTTTTATGTTAAAACAAACGTGAAAAAAAAAGGCACTATTTTCATGCATGTGTTTTGTGTGCTTTCCAGACAAAGCCATAAATCCAGCTTGGCGTGTAGAGGAAGGGCAGGCTGTTGGCACAAATCTGTGCCAAGTCTCCCCCAAAAGGCTCATCAGCCTCAGCTTGCTTTTAAAGGAACGTGGGCCAAGTCTCAGGTTCTGCTGCAGGAGGCTTGCACATCTCTAATTCTGACTTGAAATAGTATCCAAGGCTTGACGCTGAGATGTCTGTAGCCGTTCATTAGGCATATTTACATTTTAAGTCTCTGCTGAATTTGCCTTCCAGCTGGAAGCCTTGTCCTCAGAGTGGTCAGATAAATTTGCTCCCAGGAATATTCATCACAGACTTTCCTTTAGTAAATTTGCTTAGTGGATGCATACAACTTTACAGGCTGTATTGCTTGACAAGTAATAGGCTGTAAGCTGTGTTGGCTGAAAATGTTGGCATTTTTCATCAAATAATAATTAACTGCTAGCACTATTATTCAGCCACCTTTGCTTAAGTAGTACTTTACACCAAGTGGGTGCTTCCTTCCTTTGTTGTGAGGGAAAGACTAAGTAAGTTTGCTTTATCACTGTCAGTGATGCAGGGTAGAAAATGTGATACTGCCCCATTTCTACCAAAACAAATTACCATGTTATAAACCATGAATAGACACAATGTACTCTTGTGTTTAGGAAGCACTAATAACTGAATTGATGCCCAAAACAGCATGGAAGGGTGTGGCCAAATATTGGACAGTTTTCTGGAAAAATGTATTTTAAAAAATGATATTAATTTTGTGGCTTCTTGTGGCTTATTTCTTTAAGGCCTTAACCCAGTCATTGAGAAAACATGTAGTTTATGTTGTGCTGACATATATGGCACAAAATCTTTCTTGCTAAATTGTTCTCTCCTGATAAATTGCCAGGTAGTGAAAGTCTTTTCCTGGGCTCCTTCCCTCTAATGGGTTTTCATCAAATGCAAAATATGTTTGGAAAAAAAAAATCCTTAATGTCAGTATCTTGCCCATGTTAAGTAGAAAGGGGGCACTGGATGATCAGAGGCTGATGTTAATGTTATGAGTTGTTCATGCTACCCACAGGAAAGGGAATTTAAGAGATTCTGATTCAGCCCACTCAATTTTTCTGGACGTACACTGTGTGCAGTGAGGCTTCCAAGCTCCTTTACTGTGGGATATATATTGCGCTGGATATTTTCAGGACAATGAGAAGATTTATTTAGCATATGGCTGACCTGGATTGTCATCACTGGCTCAATTGACCTTTATTGCCTTGGGACAGTGGTAAGATTAGGAGATGCTATAAATAGCTGTTGCGCTGTGGGAGTGGTATCACAAAAATGCACTTTACACAAACAGACTGTCATTTCACTTTGTGGGGGATGAGTGTATTTGGCTTACAAAAGGAGATCTCTCCTTGAGATGTTTTTGTCCCCTTCTGAATCATTGCAGCTGAAGCCGTGAGCTTGTTTTGGCCATCATCATCAGGTGCTAAAATATACAAGGCAATAATTGTTATGAAGCTTTGTGAAACCTACTGTCCAAGTGCAGCTGAGCTCTGTATCAGCAGTGTACTCTGCTTCCTTCCACCTGACGGCTCACCATTCGAGGCTGATCTGGTAGGGCTGGATGCCGCTGGGGAAACAGGCAGTGGATACGCTCTCAGCGCTTGTGGAGCTCCAGGAGGGTTTCTGGTCACCATCTGTGACTTTTGAAGGAGGGCATATCTATGCTTCAAGAGCTGTAAGAATGACTTTGTACCAAAAAGATAGAATTGAAATATAAGTGGAAAAAAGCTGTAATATCTTGAGGGATGCTGATATGATCAAAAAAGATAGTAGTGTGTAACTCTCCTTCCTAAGTGGTGTTCCCATGTCTTGTTTTACGTAGTCTGATGCCGAATGGATGACTTTTCCCAGCCTATAAACTAAGTAAAAGCAACAGATATTGCGCTCTTTGTATAAACTTATATTTCGTTGCTCCAATAAAGGCTATTTGGAATCATGCATATATTGATTCAGTAGGTTCAGCAGGTATGTAAGGAGTAGGTGTAACGAATGAGGGCTCCACTGAAACTGGCAAAACAGAACCATATGTAGTCCACTGGATTTGGTATTTCAGCTTAGTGCCAGATGAGTGACTGATCTTCATTAAACAGTAATTTTCAGTGATCAGGTTACTTTATTCTTTTCCTAAACTGCTTTAGCAGGACATGACATTCAAGCACCATTTCACCTAAGCTGAAATTAGATGCTGTACTGCCTCTTCTGATTTCTGGAGAAGGGTGGGGCGGATAATTGTATTGGGTAATTATATTGGATATACACTCCATTTATTTGTTTTTTGTTTTTTTTTTTTTCTTTTCAATTTGCAGGAAAGCAATCTCCAGGTCAGGCCTCCAGCACTTGGCTCCTGTGCATTCCCTCAACATTGCAGTCTCCAATGGACCTGTGAAGGAACCAAGGGCGGCCTTAGAGTGGACTGTAGGTGTTTGGGTTTTTTTGGCAGCTAATTTGAGCAGTATCTCTGGCTAGTGCTCTCTCCATCCTTAAATCAACATAATAAGTCATCCTTAAATAATCATGCTTCTATTATGAAATGAAGCACCAGGCAGAGACTGAAAACTTGTGGAGACTTGAGCAGCACAGGACAGAGCTGTTCAGATTTTCCAGCTTGGGAGCTGTCTGGCTACATTTGCTCACTGCTGTCTTGACAAGGTCTGCCATTCAAATGTGATCTGATTTTAGCACAGCAGGGTTTTGTACCTCTGCTTGATGGACCAAAATGTAAGGCTGAAGACACACATTGAGTTGGCTGCGTCTGTAGGGTAGGTAGTAGAAATCTTTACTCATGGTGCTTTGTAGGTATGACTAGATTTCTTCTGAGTCCAAGCTGCTTGTAGACGCAGAGAACATATGTTTCCATCCCTGCCATCTTGCTTCTTTTATGTTTCTGGTCTAGTTCATAAGGGGACAGTTTAGAATAGAATATTTCAGTTGGTAGGGACCTACAATGATTATCTAGTCTAACTGCCTGACCACTTCAGGGCTGACCAAAAGTTAAAGCATGTTGTTAACGGCATTGTCCAAATGCCTCTTTAAACACTGATAGGCTTGGGGCATTGACCACCTCTTTAGGAAGCCTGTTCCAGTGTTTGACTAACCTCTCGGTAAAGAAATGTTTCCTAATGTCAAGTCTGAACCTCCCCTGACACAGCTTTGAACCTTTCCCATGCACCTTCCATGTGGTTATGCACTGGTACGTGCTAAGAAGTCAAGCCTTAAGCCAGCAGGTCACATAAATGTCCCATTTAAAGCAAAGCATACAATAGATCTTACACTTGGCTATATGTAAAGAACTCAGTACATTGCAGTATCAAGGCACCAGCCACCCAAGTGGCTTTTAGGTGAAGATAACTTATGTTTTAATGAATATGGCTTACATTTTATTTCCGTTCTCTGTACCATGACTGAATGGCTTTTCTAGATGGTGTGCTCAGCTTCAACCCTTGCTGTTGCATTTAAAGTTTAAGGGGATGAAATTTTACAGGCTGTGCTGCAGGAAGCTGGATTATATTCACTATGAATTTCTACAGTACAGTACTTTAACACAGAGTGTTAAAATGAGTTTGAAAGCTTACATAGAATCCTCTTGGAAGAGCTTTGGAGAATACCTTGATCTTTTGCTTCAGGAAACCCAGGTCCTGATTCAGCAAGGTATTAAAACACATGCCTGCTTTCAGTCATCAATGCTTTTTAGTAGAAATCCGAAGGATCAGTCACCTGTGTGAGGGGTTGGGAACAAGCTAAATTAAACACCTTTCAAAACTGGACTTAGGTAACAACAACAACAGCAACAAAACCCCAAAACAAAAAACCTAAGTCCCAAGCCCAACAACCACAACTTACCCTTCTTCAAAGTTGATTGTCTGCTATTCATTTTACCAAGTGGTTCCTCATGTGATCCCAACAAATAAATGCTGCAAGGCTTGGTATAAGTTGTTGAATTTTGATTAAATATTGTGGGTTTTGTGTGCATGGGGTGTTTTTGCACTTCCTGGCTTATGGCTTAGATTTTTGAACAGTTCAGTTTCTCAGCTGTTCCAGCCTCTCAGATCGGTGTTGCTGCTTTACATCACACTTTGATTGGAGAAGGGATGCAACCCCGTGGCATGTGGGCAAAAGGGCAGGATAGTGAGTGGAAGACATCTGTGGCTGGAAGGAGCCTGAACTGACCAGTTGTAGTAACTGGTGAATGTGGGGGAGAAAGGCATTTCTCAAATCTGAGGCACAGTATAAGTAAAAGAAATAATAAGGAGGTGATTTGGAGGTGTGAAGAAGCTGAAATGGACCAAAGTTTATAATGGGTAGTGAATGTCAATTAAAAAAAAAAAAGTTAAGCTTTAAATACTAATATTTAATACCAGAGGTGTATTTGGTAGAGTGAAAAGATATTTGAATTAAGGTGTATTGGAGACAAACAGAAAGTCTTTGTATTTAAACATTGGAAGGCAGCATTAGTCAGTGTGTGTTGCATCCCCATCTATATCATCCCATTCTTTAGTATTTCTAAGGATGATTCTCAAAGGACTCATGATGGGAGATCTTTCCAAAGTCTAAGTGACATGAACATAAGTTGTCACTTGACTTTGCAGTGGAAAATGTTTCCTTCTTGTTATCTCCACAGTAATAACTGGAAAGAATTCCCTGGCTATAGTCTCCATTTTTGGTGAGTCCTTGAAGGTGATTTGGCCATTATCAGATGATCTTGTGAACAGGACACTGATTCAGGGACTGGGATTTCCATTCCCTGCTCTGCCACTTACCCTGTGAGTGGGCTCAGATGAATTGTTTTGCCACTCAATAGGTTAACGTCTCCAGCTGTAAAATGGAGCTGATGATTCTGATGTCTCTTAAGACCCTTTACATAAGAAACAGTATTGCTTTATTATTGTTGTTGTTTTTATTGCCTGTCATCTCTGAGGTTTCTTTTCTCTCTCATACTTACAAATGCCCAGTTTCATCACATTTGCTACACCTAATTCAAGTGAACTTGTAGCTTTGTCGAATGCAATGCTATCTTTTCACAGCAGGGCCATACAGAATACGTTCTCTGGAACAGGCGCTGTTATAGCCAGAGGGCAATGCAGAATGTGCCTTACCAAAAAGGAACCATCTTAACTGCCTGTCCCTGTGATATGTTTATGCGTAGCCTCTTCTCCCACCCTCTCCCATTTTAGCCATCACTCCCACAGGTTAAATGATAATGTAAGCAATTCTAGCCCAGATTCTCAAGTAGGTACGGACTGAGCCACCTCATACAGTGCTTACGTAGCATTATGGATCTGGGCCTTTGTATATTTTCATAATGCCATTTGCTCCCAAGGAAAATAACCATAAGCTTTTGTGCAAAGTCATCCTGCAATTTTCTTCTAAGTACTGCCTTTTAGCTCTTGCTTTCTTTGGTGCCCACAAAAATCTTGACAGCCACCTAGGATATTAGTGTGTTGAGCTTCCCACTGGCCAAAATTGTCTCATTATTTTATTTGTCTATCATGCATTTGACTGTTGATGCCAGTTCTCTTGCCTTCTCATTAGTACGCATTTATGGTCCATGACCACACGCCTTAGAACTCTAGTTATGTCCATTAAGAGGCATTTGAAGACATTGCAGCTTCCATTCTTGGAGTTCAATGAAAAAACTTGAAACTGATCTGTGCTTTGTGTTCTGTGAATGCACAGAGTTCTCTGGGTGCAAGATGAATGTTCTTCACGGGAGAAATATTATAACCTTATACCATAATTTATATGTACTAAAGACACAAAAAAAATCTCATAGATCTCAACAAGAATAGAAAACTATGCATTTGAGTAGAAGTTGAAAAGAGGCATTTGGCAATATGCGATACCAGTTTTGTAGGTTTTACTTTTACCTGCTTCTATAAAATTAGTTGGTTGAGAGGGTCTATTTAGTTCCGTAGGATATTTTAACATGCAGGAAAAAGTCGTTCTTTATACTTTCTACTAAATATCAGAAAATTGCAGAGCTGTGATCTCACTGGTATCACAGAGGCATAGTGCGATAGCGCACATGACTGGAGTGGTGCAATAAATAGATATGGATTTTTTAGGAAGGACAAGGCCAGGATGGTGAGGATGGGGAGTTTTCCTTCATGTGTGAGAGAAATGGGAATGCTCAAAGCTTTGCTGTGGAATGGATGATGAGCAAGTGAAGAGCTTATGGATCAAGATTAGAGGACAAACCAACATAGGCAACATTTTGTGGGTGTCTGCTACAGATGCTTTGTTCAGGAGGAGGTAGAAGATGAGACCTTCTTCAGACAACTGAAAAAGACTCATGTTTGCAGGCCCTGGTACTCATGTGGACAACATGATCCATCCTGATAGTTACTGAAGGAACAACAAGGCACAAGCATTCCAGAATGTTCCTGGAATGCATTAATGCGAACTTCCTGACACAAGTGATTGACGAGCTGATGAGGAGAGGTGCTCTGCTGGATCTCATACTTACAAACAAGGAAGAACTGGTGGAGAATGTGAAGGTCAGGGCAGTCTTACTTGCAGTAATGATGAGATGGTGGAGCTCAGGATCCTGAAAAGAGGGAACAAAGCAAACAGTAGGATCATAGCCTTCAATTTCAAGAGAGCAGACTTTGACCTGTTCCAGGAGCTGTTTGGAAAAGTAACGTGTGATATGACTCTGAAGAGAAAAGGGCTTCAGGAAAACCAGTTGATATTCAAAGACCACCTCCTCAATGCTCAAGAACAGTCCATCCTCACACGCAGTATGCCAAGCAAAAGCATCGGAAGGCCTGCAGGGATGCATAAGGAGCTCCAGGCAAAACTCAAATATTAAAACAAAAAACCCCTGCCCGACAACACTCCCGCACACTTCTCCTCCAAAGCCAAAACCCCCGAAACCAAACACATCTTCCTTCTGCCTTCCAATACAACAGGTGGAAGAAGGGTCAGGCCAGCCAGGAGGATTTTATGGGGGTATGAGTATCCCGTTAATCATATAAAAACATGTAGAGGTCTTGGGAGCTTTAGTTCTGCTTAAATAAGTAGTGATGATTGAAAGCTTTGTACATACTTAAATTGCTGAAATTTGATGTGCAGATGACACTTGAAGCAATGTGTTCAGGATCAGTAGTACTACTTTGTTGTTTCTATTTCATCAAGGTTTGAGAACTAATGTTCTTTCCAGAGAGATCTAAAGAGAAAAAAGGTCTGTCGAATTTCAAAATGGTGGCCACTTCTATTTTTCTTTTTCAGTGGTGTAGAGGATTCAGTGATATTACAGAAGGTGCCCTTGAAAATAGGTATTTTTTTTTTTCCCATTGCTGCCAAAAGGACTGAATTTAAGCTGTTGTCAGCCAAAATAATGGTTCATGAGAACACAGGGAATCATCATCTCAGTTGATAGCACCTGGACATTGCTCCTTCATGAAGACAAACATTGTTATTCTGCTTCTGCATACAGATGATCTTTCAGATGATGGTAACAACAATCTCAAAAGCTCAGCAGAGAGTACGGGAGTGGGCAACTGATGCAGGGATGTGGGAAAGCATGCTGGGGGAAAGGAGAATGGCAGAAAAAACTAGAGAACGTGATGTACCTAGACCTAAAAGCTGAACACCCTAAAAGAGTTCTGAAAGTTGGAGCCTATGTATCTTCAAGTTTTTTAAGTAATTGTATCTCTATGATGTTTTGTTTTATGTCCACCAATTACATTTGTAATAATTAAAGAAAAGATGACGTCTACATGAAGAATATTCCCAAATTAAAGTATGCTAAGGTGGAGTTAAAATTGAGAATATATATCAACAGAAGAACTTTTGGGACACTGCTATTGTGTGCAACATGAGCATTGCAAACTCTGGAATTTCAGAGTTAAGGGTAAATGACAAGCCATACATGAGAGAAAGACATTTGGGAAAAAAGACTTGCAAACTTGTTTCTTCTCGATAGTGACCTCATAAAGAAAAGGGTTAAAGCTAATTATTTTTGCTTACAAATATGCTTAATTAAATTTAGATTGATGAGCACTGATTTTAGACCAATCATGTTTATCACCCAAATGTGTATTTGTCAGAAGATTAATCTCTCTCACTGGAGAGGGAAAGGGAAACAAAGGGAAAGATTTCTTACTGGCTTATTTTAGAAATTTGTCTCACATAACTTTTTGCAGAACGTCAGTCATGGCAGGAGTGGAGGAGAGCTCCCTTCCTCCCGTTGCAATTGGAGTTACAACTCCTTTGAACTAGAAAGCTGGGATGGCTGTTGTGTTTGTTTGGCTGAGTATCTATGTCTGTTTGACATGGCAAATTAAATTATCCAGGTTCGTCTGCATTGCTTTTGAAACCATGCTGACTGCAGCTTGAAGAACAGTGAGATACGGACATACTAAGGGCTTTAGAAAAATGGTAACACTTGCTCTGTCATTTAACCATGCTGGGGCACTTAAAAGAAGAAACCTAGTTGAATTAGTGAAATGTGCACAGCAAGTTATGATCACGTACATGTAATTACATCGTTCCCAAACTCCTAGTCCTTGAATTCCTATTTCTCTTTCACTTCAGGGGGGATTGTGTGTGATTTTTGTTTCATATGCAAGGAATGTTTGCTATACTGAAATTATTTTTGTTTGCTATTAAGGTGGTAATGGATCAGGAGCAATCAAATGGGAGGTCTCCCTCTGGGAGAGCATACTGAGTTCGTGTGTCCCCTGTGAGGCAGGCTGCATCTGCCAGGAAAGCACTGCTGCCTCCGCTTCAGTGAGCAGGGGCTCATTCTCTTCACAGGACACTGAGTACACACAATTGCGAGGGCTGGGAAGCCAGGCGAGGAAACAGAGTTCCCAATTCTCTCTTTAACTGCACACTATTAGGCTACATTCATTGCTGTTTTGTCTGTGATGATGGACAGTATCCCTTTTCTACATAGCAAGTCAAAGCAAAGCGTGTCAGCCTAAAAGCATGACTTTTCAGATCAGCTAAGCTGCTCTAACACTGAGTTGGTACCAAAAGCATCAGTCCCACTGAACCCACCTTTAACCCGCCAGTCCTTGTGTCAGATCCAGCAGTTATGTGGTCACAAGGTCAGTCATTTCGTCTAGCTGGTTTGGTAGATAAAATTTATCTATTTTTTTCCAGTAGTTGAATTGATTCATGTGTAGCTTCACAGCCGCTAGATCCAGCATGAGGAAAATGGCAAGATGATGAGACTGGGGTCTAAGGGGTCAGGGTCAGAAAGAGGACGACTGCCTCCTTAGTAGCCATTTACTCCTAAACCCAACATGAGCACATCAAGTGCAAAATAAACCAAAGTGACAAATTATATATGAAAAGGTTGCTGAACTCAAAACTCTTGTGGAAAAATATCTGTGTCAAAATAAAGAAGTGATGATGTAGCCTTTACTGTGGTTTAGTTCTGTGTTAAAAAAGAGCTCGTACTAGAGGTAGTCCCAGTGACCTCTGTCAGCTTAAGTGTTGGTAGATGGAGTGCCCTTTTGTCCAACACATTGTGGAATACTGCCTGTAAATTTTGGAGTAGAAAATACTGATTTGCTGAAGTCAAAATTATTCATAAAAATGTATTGATTTTTGTCAAAATGTCCTATTAGAATTGAATGAAAGTTTGGGCTTGGAAAAGGTCAAAGTATTTTCCTTTGACTATATCATCTTGATTTTCATAAGAGGCAACAGAATGTCTCATCGTATAAATGGCAGTGCCCTGTAAAACTTAAAACAGTGAAGTTCAGATAATTCGCTTTGATCTTATTGAGATAAAGTAATCAACAGGCAAGGCTTTTTGAGGGAGGGCATTTTCATCTTGGGAAATCTCAGCTCTTTGCTCTGATGCAGGATGGAAGAAGATTTTTTCAAATGTCAGTTTGCTGGAATTGAAATTGCGAGTTTTCACACACAGTGCTGTGAAATTGTTTGTGGCAGTAGGTATCTGGAGGTGTGCCACTTGTACCAGATCAGGTTATTTACATTTTTATTATCTAGGCTTGTCAGAAATCTATCACAGTGTGAGCTACAAAGGTCATCCTTGTTGACTACTTACTGATTTTTATTTACACTGTGATTTAAAGTCAGACACGTGAATCTATGATACAGTCTGGAACAACAGAGACCAAACTCAATGAGTCTAAACTAGGTTATGGAAATAGGCCACTTTATCTTTAGAAATCCTGGATGGCAAGTTATGTGGACATGGTCTGAATGGAGGAATGTTTAATCTACTTTTTTAATGGAATTTTGATTCTTCATTAAAAACTATGTCCCAAGAGCTGTGTGCTTTCTTATTTAGCTTTCATAGTTGATCCTTCCTAAACATCTTTTATAATCTATCAAATTTAGCTCCGGGTTATAGTGTTCAGTTTGCCTTGTTTCGTCAGCAGACAATGTGCTCAGGTCAAACACTCTGATGAGCTCATATCCTTCTGCTTTGGTTGTCTTGTCCGGCTCCTCATAGACTAGGCAGGACATTAGCATGTTGGGCTATACCGTGAACATAGTCATTCTATTAGTATGATGTGACTAGGCTTCCATGAAGTGCTGTAAAACTGATACAGTTTTTGCCACAAAAAATTGCTTTAATATAAGGATAAACTTGAAGGGAAAGAATCTGAATAACTTACCATCTGAGTCAGGCTTGAAGAATTTTTTTTTTTTTTTAGCTAATTCAAGACCTTAAAAACTATTTTGTGCTATAAAAGTACTGAAAATCCACACCTATACTATCATGTACAGTTTAGGAAAATCCCTGTCCTAGGGAGTCTATAGTTCAGGTAGACAGGCAGACAAAAGGATGAGAAGAAATGGAGGTATAGAATGGTGTGCCACTAAGTGATTTTAATCAGAGTGTAATGGCAGTGGACTGAAATCCAAGTCTCTCTCTAATCTGTTCCCTTGTGCTGGGGGATAATACTGGGTCTGACCTCAATGGGAACATTTCTGACGAAGTTAGAAGACTTGTGGACTGGTAGGCCTCTCACCAGAAAAAACCCCAAAACGTTGTTCTTTTGATTTAGTTGAAGTGAGCACCATAGTTGTGGTAGGCACCATGTGCAAACTTGCATAGGTCTTGGGCGTTGTGAATGCGCTTGTTCTCCAGAAAGCAAAGGATTTTGCCACTTCTGCTTCTCTGTATTACCTAAGAAATCCACATGGCAAGCGAAGCTTTCTCATTTCATCACTTTGAAACTGTCAGTGGTACTTTAAATAAATTATTTTAACTAAGATGGCTATTTCAGAGCATCCTGCTGTCGGACGCCATCTGTTTGGTAAGCGTCATCATTTGTGACTTCTGCAGTGTGGGAACCAAATGTCAGAGACTGTCAAAGCGTTTTCCATCATGCTCTAATTCTGGCTGAACAGCAATCCTGTTTATTCACTTTGTTCAAATAGTGTACAGTAGAGTTCTTAGGCTTTTTAGTCGAGCCAGGATTACAGCCAAGTGAGAACTGTAGTCTTTCTACAAACAAATTTCCTGAGACTGAGAATTGTTTTGTAGAATTAAGGTACATTCGGTCAAATGAGACTGTCAAAGAAAAATTAGATGTTGCTCCGTTAATCACTACTAGTTTTCAGTGTGTTACGTAGATTTTTTTTTTTTGAGAGTGTTCTCAGTTGAATGTATCATTCTTTCAAGTATAAAATTAAAGTCTGCTCTCTCCTTGCCTCTTAATGTTTTGTGGATGTTTTCATAAACATACAGTGTTGATCCAGCCCTTTCAAAGAAAATATTTTTTCTAAACTGTAGTTAATGTTATTTTGCACTTCTGGGCCCGGCTCTCAAATTTCAGTAGTCATGTATTTGTTTCATCTCTCTTGACTTTCTGTTTCTTTAACAGTCTGTGTACATTTCGTGCTTATGAAATTTAGAGTCCCAGCCAATCTAGGCAGCACGTGGGAAGAATATGGACAAAATTTGCGTACATTTAATGAAATACTTAGGTTCTGATTGGTGACACATCATTCATTGTATCATCAGCATCCTTTAAGCAGGGGTGGTCAGCCAGGGTAATACTGTTATAGCTTTGTGTTGTAGAAAAACAAAACAACACGTGGTTGTGTGGTTTGTTGGGGTGTGTATGTGTGTTTCTTTTTCTAAATTAGTGGTGAAAATCAGACTTTTATTTTTTTTTCTCTATACTCAGCTGAATTTCACAAACAAGATTAACAATCATCTGTTCTCAGGAAAATGCTGTGAATGGAGAGCATCTGTGGCTGGAGACAAATGTTTCTGGGGACCTCTGCTACCTGGGGGAGGAAAGCTGCCAAGTCAAATTCTCAGTGAGTTATTTTCAGATTTCCTTCTCTCTTTCTGAGGTAACGAGCCTGATGTCAGACTGATACACTGCTCAGAATCTTAGGAGTTTGAATTTTTTATTGCTGCTGGTGGTACTTGCGTTCCAGGATGCAAAAGGGACAAAAGGCTGCTGGTTAAATATTTTATTACTTAGCAAAAAAGTCCCAAACAATTTTGACTGATCCAGATTATTTACACAATGAGAATGGATGTAACGACTAGCTTTGTTAACATGGTAAGGAAAAAAAGGTTAGAATACTGAGATATTTCAGAAATGTTCAAAGTACGTACCCTATTTTATTTATATACACAAATATATCACTTGCTGCAGTCTCTGAGAGTAGAGTCTGATCAAATTTTTGTGATTTTTAGTCATTGCAAGGATTTGAACTGAATTTTCCAAACTCTTGAGTGCACTCACCAGCAATGAGTGCACTCATATTTGAGTGTTTGCCTTCTCCTATTGAAGCTTTTCTGCTGTGGATAAAAAAGTTTCATTGGATTGATTTCTAACCCATGTGTGTCTCTTCTTTGACTGAGGAGTCACTGTTATACTTCCACTCTGCTTCAGCAACTCTACCTAGTATTTCAGTTAAACTGCTTCAACAGAAGAAAAACAACTGTCTTATCCTGGTATTTGAGAAACCTTGGTGTTTAAGACAGTGGGGATCCTGTGTTCAAGCCCTTGCTTTGAATCAGTGCTCAAGGGAGCATTCTTGCCCTTGGACTGCAAAGTGTAAGGGGACATTGTCTTCTCTGGGGTTTTTGTGGGTGCTGCCTGGGACTCTTTTCAATACCATCTATTTGTTTTTATTAAAAAAAAAAATCAGAACATTTGATCCAAATTGAAGCATTTTGATTCACCAATCACTCACAGTTTTTGGGTCACTTTGATCCAAAACACTAGTGCTTTCCATAGCCTCAACTTAATATCCATCCCCTATAGCTTCTCAGGAAAATTGGTTACTTTATGGCACAAAAGATTAAGCTAAAAGATTAAGCCAAGCCTGGGAAGTCTATGCCTGCTTACAAAGAGTACCGAAGCAAAGTCCCAAAAGTAGCAGACTGCTGATTGTGGGGTAATAATCAAGAGGATTGTCATTGTGTGTTTGCCCTGCACTTATATTGGTCCTGAGGCACTGGGTTCCGGCAAAAGCTGGAGACATGATTTTGGTTTTTGGCTGAGTGGACCTTTGGTCTGACCCAATACGACTGTTCGTGTATTCTTAATAGAAGCTTGCCTTTCAAAAAACAGTAAATACTTCCTCATAATTTAGCTCATTGCAAGTAGCATGGGCATGTAATAATATGTTGCATATGATTTGCAAGGCCGTGTCATAGCTTTAGAGGGGTATCTCTCTAGGAGCTGGAAGGACTGTTTGCAGTAGCTGGTGAATTAGACCCACTGACTTATGCTTTTATCTGGGAATGTTGGGAGACATCTTATGTGGTGACAAGATTTTCCAACCAAGAGGCCTGAGATGTTGAGTCATATTTAGGAAGCAACAGAGTTTAAAGTTGCTCAACTCTTTTGAGCCTTTTCTTGACCTGACTGAGATTCTTTTCACTTTCAGGTACTAGTGTATTGGTTCCCTTTGCGGAAAGTGATATCTGTGTTTATAACACTGTGTGGAGTTTTCATTAGCTTAAGACCTAGAGATGGAAATGAAAATCCAGTAAACTTTAGTTGTGGTTAGTTTAACCTGCTCTGTCAAAAGGCTAATGCTTTTCCAGTTTGAATCTTTTGATGACGCTGCATCTTTCTGTGCCTGTCTGGGTCTTCCTTTGACTTGGCTCTTTTACATGTAAACTATTTAAGAACAAATGTTTTCAATGGAGAAGTGGTGATAAGTAATTAAGATGTAACTCCATAAACTTTGCGTTAAAATGTTAGCCTATAAACAACACTAACTCGTAACCTCTGGATTATGGAGCTGACATTTCATGATAAATCAAACAAGTTAAAAGTAATGGAAAAATCTGAATTTTTACTAGCATCTCACTATAAATGGTTGTAACTACTTGCAATGCCAGCAGCATTCAAAAATCATGAGAACAACTTAACAAGCAAGATGTTAAAAAAAAAAAAAAAGGGCATTTGATTTTAAGGCATTAGCTTTGTTTGCTTTTTGCAGTTTTTCATCTTAGGAATCAGTTCCTTTATATTGTCTCGCTCTTTTTGGCAAACACAGACTAAAAACATATTTAAAATTAACAAGTCACAAAACACATGAAAGCTTAGTCTGTTATAAGATGTCATGATTCTTCAGGTGAAACATTAGAACAACACTCCACATATATATGAACATGCACAGTTGGAGTGTATCTATACATAGATAATTATGAGACCAAGTAAAACTATAATAATTATTCTACAATGTGAGCCAAAGCTGCGTTCCCTGTTTCTTGTTGAGTTTATTTATAATATATTGAACATTCTAATGAAATAACTTATTAGAAATTCAAATGAATGTGAGTAAATTGAATGTAAAAATCTGAGGCAAATCAGTCTCAACTTACCATGTGTTTACAATTTTTCTGTCCCTCAAGCATAGGTCTATAAGTTAAACTTCTGTGAAAATTAATTCCAGCTGGTTTATTGAATTGAATGTATGCAAGAAAAAAAGAGTAAATATATTCTCTCTCTTCTGGATATATTCTCTTCCCTTTGATAAGCTTTAGCCCAGAGGATTCAATGGAAATTATTTTAAAAGCCATAAAACTAACCAGCATAATTAGGCTGAGAATTTTATCCCTGCTGTAACATTTCATAAACATTTAACAACATTCTGTGAGAAGATTATCATTCTCTGCAAAATGACCCAACTATTTTTCTGCAAGTCAATGGTCAGGCCCATCAAATTAAATATCATATGATAAGAATGAAATAACACACTCTTCTGAACTGGTCAGAGTTCTTCGATTTGCATGTATGTTTTTTCTCCTTTTTTACACTGGTGCTGCTCATCATCTTGCTGGGCTGGTCCCTTTTAGAATGATGATCTGCACTATTAACAGCCTTATCTGCTGCCTAAAAGGGAACTTTTTGCCTGTAGTTCACATCCTGAAGTACTGTGGCTCTGTCTTTCACTAAGTCCAACTCTTAACTGGAAGAGCTTCAGACCTTTTTTCAATACACAGAACAGCTGAGAGCACCAAGAGAGGAAAAAACATATGTTGCATAAGGAGCGACTCGTCTCCTGTTTCACAGCTAACTTTTTTTTTTCTTTTGGGAACAGTGCACCTCCATGCACACACATCTCCCTTTCCTTTTGCAGAAATCTGCTCTGCGGAGGAAGTGTGCTGCCTGCAAAATTGTGGTCCACAATGCCTGTATGGAGCAGTTAGAGAAGGTAAGACATTGCCATCTTCTGGAGCCTGATGCAGACAACACTCCTTTAATTCTTTTACTGAGGTTTCAGGCTGGAAAGCATCATATGCCAAAGTGGGCTTTTATAGCCGTTTTGACATTATATTTGTTAAAAAGTTGACTTAAAAGTCCAGCTTATTTTTTAAAATAGATTTCTTCAAAACCTGTGAACCATTAAAAAAATCAACAAAACCCCCCCCACAGAATGCTTTCACAATTTTTATGATTAAAAAAATTATTTCCCTCTATTTCTAGACTGAAAATTGAAGCTAGAAAATGCAGTATCCTTTCATGCACAAAATTGGCCTTTCAAAATTCCTCAACTAAACTCAGCTTAATTCATCTTATGACAGCTATATTTATTATGACCAATGCAGCATAAGATGCTACTATGAACATTTTTCACTGTGTTTACTAGACTATACTGTTTTGTCCTCAAAATCTCAGAAATTAAGATCTTGTTTTTAAAATCAAAAACACTAAACCTTTTTTTTTTTTATGGTACCATTATTTCTGTGAGCATCTGTCCTGGTTTTCAGTTCCTTCAAGGAGTCCTCCTTACCCCCAAGTGCCTATAGAATATCTATCACAGAGTTCTCCTCCCATCAGTGATTCTTCTTCATTATGCCTAACTGTTAATGTTTTAAAGAAATTTCCCCCCACTGTTTTTCTGGTGGGATATGTGTAAAGAAATATGGGTGGGAATTTCCCCATTGATTTCATTAGAGCTTCATTTTCACTCCTATATGTTTTGCAATGTTGTTTTCCATAAAAGAAGTTGATGCATTACAAATTTATAGCAGCAACCCTTTGGAAAGAGTTTTTCCTTTCCAAGTATTTGGACTTGTGTTGACAAATGTCACAGTGATTGCCATAATACCAAGTTGGAGAGGTACCATTTCCACCCCCGATGCTTTTACCCACAGTGAAATTAGCATTAGCACATGCTTTCAGCACAAAATGTTACCAGTGAATTTTTCATGACTTCCTTCATCATCAGCAGTGCTGACTCTCCACAGCCCAGCAAGCTGGTGGCATTGCCAGCCAGAGCAAATGAGCACTTAGATAAAACCCATTCTGTTAGGCTTGTTTATGCCATTCTGGAGACCATGAAATTGTCCTCTTGGCAGAGCGTTGTTATAAAGTCTGCATCCCTCTTAAACCCTGTGGAGTTTAAAACTAGTGCATAAGTCTCCTGCTTGGCCCTCTTTGCAAAGGTGTAAGTTGTAAGTAAAATAAATATAAGCTGGAGGTCTTTCCAACCTGTCACAACTCAGCATTGAAACAATGAATTGCAATTCCAGGTGAAGAGCAATGGAGGAAGACTAATATTGCTATGGCTTTTATTTTTTCTTAAGTAATAAGTATTTTGTTTACTTTTTATCTTTTTATTTTTTCTCTCTCCACATCCCTTGAGCTATTATTTTGAAGGCCATTATTAAACGAGGGAAGAACTTATTTACATATGAACCATTCTTCTTCCTTCATGACAAAAACATAGCTGTGCAGTATCCTTAAGTGTTTTGTTCTTTTAAGGCTAGTCAACTTAAGCTTGAATCCATTTCATTTAGTGTATCCTTACCTCACATATACTTTGGCCTTTTCCCATGCATCTTTTTTTTTCTTCAGTATCTTTTTTTTTTCTTTCTACATCCCCCCTGCTCTTATTTCTATTAATTTTATTTGCTCAAAAGGTTTTGGGTTTTTCTCTCTAGGACTCCCATGTTCGTGAAATGCTTTTTCTCTTCACCTTCCTAAAAATGTTTTCTGTTCATGGAAGCTCCTGTTGCCCTCTTTCTGTCTTCCCTCTCCTATTTGTCCAAAGGAGGCAACACCACTGCATGAGGAAGTAAAATGCTCCCCAAACGGTTTGTGGCTGGGGACGTGGAGAAAAGCAGCCTCACCTAAGCAAAAGGTAGAAATTCAGTGTAATTTGCACAGCTCTTCATGTGAAGGAAGATTTCTCCACAGACTTTGTTTACGAAGAATTAAAGCTGGGTTGTGCAAAAAGGTCTTACAGAGATTTCCAGCTCCTATTAATTTTTGAGTCCTCAGCTTAAGTCTGCTTTGGTTCCAAGTGATCTTTAGGGAAAAAAAAAAATAATCAAACAGATGAAGTGGTTTCCTTCTAGTCAAGGGGGAAACAGTTTAAATAGTTGAACTGAGCAGGCAGCGATAGCATTAGTGAAGATGAGGGCTGTGTAGAGATCTAGCAAGCAGAATTATTACAGCATACAAAAAGAGATTTTCTGGCATCCAGGTAAGTTACTTTGTTCAGCTAGCTAAGCTAATATTTTAATAGGTAACAAATATTTTGGAAGTCTGGCCTAGATCAACATATTGAAATAAATTCTGTCTCAACTCACTTTCAGTTCTAACTGCTTTATTTTAATGCTAGATTAATTTTCGCTGCAAACCGACTTTCCGAGAAGGAGGCTCCAGATCTCCAAGAGAAGTAAGTAATGGACAAATGACAATTGCTTTTCATTTTATTTGTGTGATGATTCGCCTGGTGTGGAGCTGCAGCGGTGCTTTTAGATTTAGAGGAATCTTAGATGGAGTATCGGTTCCCTGTGGGACATGTTCTCCTCCCCAGAATAAATGTAAAATGAATTCTAGCTGAAGCACTCCATTACTTACACTGATGGAAATCATTTTATCTTTGTGTTGTCTCTATTCTGTCTTTTTTCTTTTTTGGTAGCATTTCTTTTTTTTTTTCCTGTCCTCTAAACTAGTATTTTTTTTTCTCTGCTTCCCTCTCCTTCCACTTGCCGCCTCATTATTTTTTTCCTAGAAGTATCTCTAGTGTCCCAAGACTTTTGTTAGTTAAAAAAAAAAAAAAGAAACATTCAACCCTTATAGTTTGTGACCAGCTACTGTATGAGTTCAACCCCTTTGAAGGTGGTGGACATTTATTGTTCTCATTGCTATATTTATCTGTCTTATGTAGTTAGAAGCCACTGTTTAAAAAAAAAAGAAAAAAGCCAAAAATAGTTGTTGAAACTTAATTTACACATTAGGGGGTTTGTTTTTTAATAAAAAAGAGGAAAAAACCCAACCTCTGAACTCTGATAGTTGGTTTGGTGGCCAGCTTGCTCTTAGCAGAGGTAGCTCAATTCCCTTCCACCCTGACGGTTCAATGTTGGCTGGCATAACAGCATGGCGCAGACAGACCCCTTCTTAACCCCCTTGCCTGCACAGAAAGAGGGGCGGCAGTGCTGCTCACCCTCCCATCTCTTGCCCACCTCTTGCTGCCATCCAGGATGTAAGTAGTCCAAACAGGGAGAAAAGACTGCTTCAATGACTGCTCCTTCCTCCCCTCCTTCCCTTCTCCTACACTGACTTGCGATTTTTCGCACGATAAGGCTGTATATCCAAGCAGAATAGAGCAAGGCCCTGCATTGAGGTGGAACACAGCAGTGTTTGGGCCCTTCTGTGCTTTGTATTTAGGTGATGATTATCTCCGCATCATGTAATGAACTTTCTTCTTTTTGTAGAAGAGTACCAAGAGAGTAGTTCTGGCTGCATTTCAACATGGATAAAGAACACCATCTCGTCCTTATTCCTCCATCAGTTTTGGTTGTGTCTGGGGTTTCCCATGGGGACCGCTGCGTTTTGCTCCAGCAAAGATTGCATTGGCTGAAGGGACAAGCTGATGTAGCTTCTTATAACACATCTTTTTGTCCTTTTGCAGAACTTTGTCCGACACCACTGGGTGCACAGGCGGAGGCAGGAGGGGAAATGTAAGCAGTGTGGAAAGGTAAGATTTCCAGTGCAGTGCAAGCACAACACTGGGCGCTTATGAATTGAGGATAGCCAGTAGATCACAGAATCATAGAATGTGTTGGGTTGGAAGGGACCTTTCAAGGTCATCTAGTCCAACCCCCCTGCAGTAAGCAGGGACATCTTCAACTAGATCAGGTTGCTCAGAGCCCCGTCAAGCCTGGCCTTGAATGTCTCCAGGGATGGGGCATCTACCACCTCTCTGGGCAACCTGCTCCAGTGTTTCACCACCTTCATTGTAAAGAGCTTCTTCCTAATGTCTAATCTAGACCTGCCCTGCTCTAGTTTAAAACCATTGCCCCTTGTCCTATCGCTACATGGCCTCCCCAGGTTTCTTGTAGGCCCCCTTCAGGTACTGGAAGGCCACTATAAGGTCTCCCTGGAGCCTTCTCTTCTCCAGGCTGAACAACCCCAAATCCCTCAGCCTGTCCTCATAGGAGAGGTGCTCCAGCCCTCGGATCATCTTCGTGGCCCTCCTCTGGACCCGCTCCAACAGGTCCTTGTAGTCACTGAAATTTTTCTATCCTGAACACTTGGCCTCTCTTAAGGCTTGATGACAAGTCTGATGTCTTGAGTGGTAGCAGCCCTGACACCCATGCGGGAAGAGAAAAGGCAGATGCATCTGCAGGAATGAGCACATCGCGTGTGCTGCGACATTGTGCTGCACTGGCTGCTGAAAATCAGGAGGAGGAAGGCTGTGGCTCCTTGAGCTTCTTTCTTCGTTAAGCTAACCCTGTGCCAATATGGCGTTCTTGTAGTTCTGTCCTCTGTGCCAAAATCGTGATGGCCTATTTTTTCAGGCTTCTGGAAAAAGAAATGCAGTTTCTTTTTCTGCCCTGGCAGACTGTAAGATTTGTGAGACTGTTTCATATTTCCTCTGATGCATAGCTTATAAAAGCTTATTTCTAAAAATCTATAAAAAGGAGTAAGAAGTACCTTAGCTACTGAAGACCTTTCTTCTGAAATACTATGAACCCCTGAAATCTGTTGAGAGATATTTAAAAATAAAATTAACACAGGGGCTTAATTCCTTTCTCTAGCTTTATATTATATCTTTGCCTCCCTCTAAACATCAACTAGTAAGAAAGTGTTTCTCATGTCCATGGCACAGCACTTAAGTTGGAGGAAAAATTAGATTTGTATGTGGATACTGATGTAGATCACCCGTTACCAGCTGCAACAAGGTATGCCATAAAAATGTGATGCCCTTTTATAGCAAGTAGCATGCAAACAGTGCAACAAGGCACTTTGCGTGCAGTATTCTTATGGTATGACTTTACACTGATGCTCCCTTCCTCCTCTGCCATGTTGGCCTGGATCTTCCTTTGAGGCATTAAGTGCTGATTTTGCAAACTTACTGCCTATCAAATCAAAAGCTGTGCTGCGTAAATTCACGTGGGCAATGTGACCAGTCTATCCTAAAATTCCTATCAGCCCTGACTGCTATGGAGAAGTTCAGAGGAAATAACAGTTTTGCCCTTAAATAAGAAATATTTAGTTAAGACTAACATGAGTGTGTTGTAGTAGAGTTATTCTTTGTCAAGGAACAGAGGATTAGGGAAAATGATAACTAGAAAAAAAAAAAAATCCCATTATATTTATTGGCCAAGCAGTCTCCTATTACAGCAAAATACTTGTCTGTCTTGTGCTCCATCGTTACGTTTCTTGTACCTCTGACTGAGAACCATCTTTTATATTTTCTTGTCATGCAAGAAAAAGGAAACTATCATTGAAATGGGATGGCAGTAAATTTAAAGCAATAAAAGAAAGTATTATTCATGGAATACGTAATGATTCTGGTAGACTTCATTGCTGTGTAATATTAGTCCTGTCCCATGGCTGGAATTGGATAGTTAAGTATTTTAATGATGATTAATAATAGCTTGAGTAAAGAAAGTAGAAATGAACATTTAGGACATACCCATCTCATGCTTCATGTCATAAGCCAGTGGAAAGGGATTAATGCTCACCAACATCCTTAGTGTGGCTTTATGGCTTTATATTTTGTGTGCCTTCTGTGCCATGGCCGACACTTCCTGAGAGCTGGACAACAGAGATGTCGATGTCAGTGTCTCACCTTGGATCAGAAGTGCAGTTTGGATGGAATTTTCCTGATTGTCATCCCTTACCATGGTTCACATGCGGAACAGTCTTGCAGCAAATGAATGGAATTCCTTTCAGATTAAATGGACATGAAAGGCGCCGTTCTATCACTCTGCAGCTACTCATGGGCACTCAGTCCACAGGACCAGAATACAGCTGGTTCAAAGAAAAGTTCTCTGAAAATCCTTGTGTCTAGTGTTGTCAGTACCAACAGAGCCTGTGCTCCCACTATTACATGTCACTTGCTAGCTCAGATACAGCTTATGTGGTCTCATCTAGGCTTCAGTTTTCTGCTCTTCTCCTTCCTAGGGGTGATTTCATTGCTGTACTGCAAAACTACTATATGCAGAAACCGCTGCTAGCAAAAGGGGCCTAGAAAGTCTTGTTCAAAAGCTTACCGAGTGCAGTGCAGTGGAACCAAACAATCTATTTCTGTCTACTTGCTGTGATGATTACCCTTTTTCTGGAACTGGAGACTGTAATAGAAGGATGGCCATATCTCTTAAGACAAAGTACCATTGAGCCCAGTATTCTACAGTGGCTTATTATGGAAAAGTATAAGATGGGGCAGGTGTTTAGTGATGCATCCCCAAGACAGTCTCCTAGCTTCTAAGAATTTGTCTCATGAATTTCCAGCAATGGTGCCTTTATAGTTAACAGCCTATGATAACTTTCTCTCCTGTGATCTTGTCTAGTCTCTTCTTGGGTTCCTGTAAAGTTGTAGCATTTGCAACATCCTTTAACAAGGAATTCCCAAATTTAACTACACGCTGTGAGAAGAACTACATTTTGGTTGTTTTGAACCTGTCACTTACTAGTCTTTTCTAATGCTCCATAGCTCTTGTGTTGGAAGAGATGGCAAATAAATGCTCCCAAACCATGTCCTCCACACCATTCGTGGTGTTTAAGAACTCATTTCTTTCTCTTGCAGGCAGGAAAAAATATAGTTTTGTAGCTTTTAGCTGTTATTAGCTGTTTGTTACTTGGGATCATCACAAAAACAGATTTTTTTTTTTCCTTATGTAATACAACATAAGAATGTTCAGATCATGTGGCCCCGCATCCACTTCACGACTGTGTGCAGTAATAGAAGCTTAAAGATGAATGCAAAGTTATCCTTTCTTCATATACTTCCAGTTACCAGTGGCTTAGGGGTTTTCTAAGGCTGAGAAAACATATTCGGCCACCATGCTAAACAGACACTTTTTTTTTTTACTTTCTGTGGTGTCAGAAGCAGTGTGTCCACCCTACACATGCAGTGTGCGGCTACAGTGTCACTCTCTTTCTGTTACTGGTCTCTTTAAAGGCCTGTGGATTGATCCGGAGCTGTATGCTTTCCCTGCATATAATGGTAGATTGAAATTTCTATTAGTTGTAGGGCAATTCTAGTTCTTTGTTATTTTAGCAGAGATCACCATCCAAATGCTGCTGTTGCTGTCTGTATTCAAGATGTAGTAATACCTGGCTCTCCTACAGTAAAGTTGCATTGGAATATCTCTGTGAGCATCAAAAAGGGAATAAACAACATGAGAAAAAACATACAAAAAAACCTTATTAGTCCCCCTAACACTGATGTGAAAACACTCTTTAATGATAGATACATTTGAGAATATAACCAAAACATATTGGAGCTAGTAATCCCTATGTGCTCTATTTGTGCATGGTCATCTGTGTTAATGTGGACTTTGATCCAGGTTATTTAGAGAGATTGTAATCACCAACACAAGCTAGGGATTCAGGTGCTCTTTTGCTCCAAATACACTTCCTCTGGTGTGCACAACTGTTTGTTTTCGCAGGAGCAGCTCACAGCACGGGATTTCTTGTGTGGTACGGGAACTGGGTGCCAGTGAGTAAGGGCTAATCAGGTACTGTTAGGCTGATATTCTCCCAAAGGTGAAATTAATTTTCTATCCCCAAATTTGTGCAGGAGACCTCCTTGTATGACCCAGGAACAAGATAGCTGAATTTTAGTTTTCCTTCTCATTGAGAGAAGGCAGAAGAGATGATTTCTGGTGGAATATGGGGGCCCCCAGAGTTTCAATCTGATAGTCTCCATCAAATCTCACTGTGACCTGCAGTGCATTACTTTGTTTTATCAGTTCCTTTATTTGTAAATCTAGCTTTCAAATAATTGCTATCTTACCTCCAACATGTATCCTTAGGAAGAATTATCTCATATTTGTAAAGCAATTTGAGGAAGAAAAGTGATGTTTCATTGCTACTTATCATTAATATGTTTTTATTGCTGTATCATTTTCTCTAATGACTCCCTAAAAGCCAAATGGCTTACTGAATAAATGAAAAATGGTCCATCTAGAACCAGACAAGCTGCTCAGTCCGTATGTTTAAAATACATCACTGATGGGCTGTGGAATTAATGTACTGAATTTTAGGTTTTATTAATGGAGGTTTTGGTAGAGAAGAATTTCTCCCCTGGTTGTTACAAAGGAGAACAAAACAAAACATTTCATGCCCATGAGGGGCTGAAATAATTTTCTTTTAATACACTTTAGGACAAGAAAGAGTGAGATTTGTGAGAAACATTAAGAGGCATTCGTATAAGTGAATGAGAATAGAGTGTTTTATCCAGTGTCAGACCTCCTTTCCAGCACTTGTATCATATGTACTGTCACTCTGTTTGTTCTTGTGCCCACACCAAACGGCAGACTAGATCTGCCCAGCCAGAAGCAGCTGGACAGCTGGTCTTTGTGAAGCCATTTGACTATGCTCCATTACTAAACCTGAATATGCCAAATCACCGTCATTATGAAGAATCTACTCTCTTTGAATTTCTCTGAATGTAAAACCTGACGCATTAGGGGAAGGATTAAAAATAATAATAATAATAAAAAAAATCTAGGTAGAGGTGACACAAGCCTTTTTAGGATTAGGCCTTAATTGGTGGTGTGGTCCATCGGGCAAGCTGGTTTGCATACATGCTGGGGACACCTGAAGAAGAAGCTGCAATGTGCACTTCTGCATGGCAGGCAGACAGGGAGAGCTGCCGCCTCTTCAAAGAACTGAATAGGGTTGTCCTCAGCTACCATGTATGGACAGATTGTAGCTCAGTCCCTCACCTAACAAGAGCAGTGCATCTCTGGGTGGGTTTTTGGTTGTTCGTTTAAATCTCCTTCTTGCTGTGCTTGACAGCGTCATTGCACTGGGCACCAATAGGCTCCTTTTTCCTGCAGGTGTCCATCTTCCTGTTCCTTTCCACAGCAGTTAGGGTAACAAGGACCTTGATTATAGAAGCAGTGAGGCAATGACCTGTTAGATGTTACTAAATCAGATTATAACTCTTTGCACTGGGTCTTGGGCATTGCCCAGCGTGTAGGAGATTTAGGTAAAACTCAGTGAGTTGAAAAGAAAACTGGCTTACAAATTCATGACTTGGCAGAGGGACTGAATTAGAAAATTATGGGTAGTGATGGACTACTTTATGTAGTAGAGGGAGGCTTCATAGAAGCCAATGAACAAAGGATCTAGACAACTGCAAATCTGAAATCTAAGCAGTGAAGGTAACTATGACAAACTGTTCAATGAAGTTCTAAACTTTCCATCTCTGCTCTAAATTCTAAAGCTGGAAGAGATCATTGAGTCATATACATCCTTCTTGCATGTAACACATGCAACAAATGGTAACTTATAGACTAAAAATTTGTGTTCAGTTAAAGCTTATTTTAACCAGAGAAAGAATTGATGTGGGTTAATGGCTGCAAAGTGATATGTCTGCTGAAATTGCATTCTACAAAATGAAACTCTTCTGTGGGAGAATAAAATCTTGTATTTTCTGGTAATAGTGGGCTTTTTTTTCTCTTTAAAACTGTAAAGAAATATTTTCCTTTATCTGTTTGATCTGAATCAGACCATCTTGTGTTTTTGGAACTTGCTGAAAAGATCTTGATCTGAGTCAATTCAATAAAACAATAAACTTAATTTCCCAATCAGAACATATCCACGCAGCATTGTAGTTGATTCCACTCTGTATTTGAAAAAAAAAGAAAATTCAAATTCTTGTTTGTATTTAGAGAAAAAAAGACTGCATTGAGAGAATATTTTGTTCAACAGAAAATCTGAATCTGTCAGGTCTGTAGAAATCCATTAAAATAGGTATTCCTTCTCTGTTTCTTCTTCCTTTGTTTTTAAATACAAAATCTAAGAAAAAGCATAAAATTTTGGAGAAGTGTTTTTAAAAGTGTATGTGAAAATGCCCCAGTTGAACCTTCTCTATGAATGCTGTCACTGTTTTGTCCCCCCAAAATCTGTTTGGTGTCTGAGAACTTTGAGGCTGAGCCAATGTATCTGACTTCAAAGAACTGATTTAGCCTGGCACAATCACCTGGCAAGAAGTAAAGGTGTAAATTTTCCTGTAGTCAGGAGGAATTTAATCCTTTTTTTCCTGCTTATTCTAGGGCTTTCAGCAGAAATTCTCCTTCCATAGTAAAGAGATTGTGGCCATCAGTTGTTCCTGGTGCAAGTTGGCGGTAAGTGAACAATAGTCTGGGAAACTGATAGCATTTTTCCTGGCTCTCAGGGTTCCCTCTCTGTGAATCACCCCCAGTTTTTCCAGTTCTGTTCCTTCTGTTCGAAGACATGATTAACCTGACCTGTCTGACACAAGTCCTCTAGGAGAATGTAGTCACTAACTACCTCCCATCAATGCCCTGCTCCTGCTAGCTCAGGAAGCCAAAGAGCTCTTAATACATACAGTGCATCAAACTAGGTTGTGGTCTTCAATTTGTGATCTGTGTAGTAGTGATTGGGGTTTTTGGAGGGTTTTGGTGTTTGGGTTTTTTTTTGTTTTGTTTCTTTTTTTTTTTT
>VYZM01002170.1:209578-350594 GCA_013398915.1 Dromas ardeola | reverse complement strand
TTTTTGTAAGAAGGCATGACTATGGAAACAGATCTTTAGTTGCTAAAACTCCATGGTTTGAAGGGCTTGAAGATAGTGGAGTTGGGAACATTGCTCCAGTTTTTGTACCATCCCCCTCTTCTCCATGCTTTCCCTTTGTCTTTGTCTTTCTTGGCCTCTTTATTGACTCTTCTCTTTTCCTCTCTTCCAGTTTCATAATAAAGTCACCTGTTTCATGCTACATCACATTGAGGAGCCATGTTCCCTGGGGGCTCACGCTGCTGTCATTGTGCCTCCCACCTGGATCATTAAGGTGAAGAAACCTCAGGTAACTGCATGCTGGTGTCTGTTTCTGAAGCTGTATGGCTGCGCAGGGCCAGCCTGGCTTCGCCGCTCGGTATTTCTTTAAGGCATGCTTGTTCAACCCTGTCTCTATCCCTGAAACCCAGCATACATCCATGGTGATTATGAACCTGTATTCTCCCGCCCCTCCATCCAGCCCTTCAGTAAGTTTCCCTATTTGGGATGATTAGCAACAAACGCGACTTCTGTTCTGAGCAAATTCAGCTCAGATTTGTTCCTGTAACTGTGGGTTCAATGAGCCTACGGCAAGAAATCCCGTGTTGTAGGCAGTCAAGCACGTTTCATTAAATAGAGCTGAGCAAATACAAGAAAAAACTGTTCACAAACATTCACTCGAACTGCAGTAAGAATTGGCTGTGTCTGGGGTGTCATTCCTCTGAATTTGCCATCAATTGACATTTAAACAATCATGTCTTATTTACATCAGTGCTTGCTGAATGTGAGCAGTAAGCTCACGTGCTCATTTAGCTGAAGGTAACAAGCATTGGACTTCAAAGCTTTTGTAATGCATGTGATATATCTTGGAGTGGACTGTTCACTCGTGAACACAATAGGGAGAAAAGGTATCCAAAAGAGAGCTGGCCAAAAATTAAAAGGGGATTCTCATCATGCAAGAAGTATTTTTTTGTCTTTGAAAGTCTGTTTTCACTCAAGATTGACCTGAATGAAACAGCCAAACACTGAACATATCGGGGAGCCAGAAATGCTGGGAAAAATTTTATTTCAGAAGCACTGAAACAAGTTGGTGCTTTTCTTTTCTTGAAGTGAATAGTGTCTGGGATATTGAAACTTCACACTCATATTTTCCTGTAATTTTCCTCCATTCACAGAAATCCTGGTTTTATAGAGTGGTGATGTGCGGTTCTTAATGCTAATGTGTCCGTCCTTGGGAAGTGACCTAGGGCTTTCTGTCTCTGTCCCGGTTGCCAACAAGGATCTGAGAAGTTCAGGCTGTAGGCAAGGCACTAAGACAAAATTAGTGCCATGAAACTGGAAAAGGGTCTAAGTTGTGACACTGCTCAGTTTTTAGTTCCAGTCTAGGGACATGAATGTCAGATTTGTGCATGAGTAGCATTTCTAACAAGCTGGATATTGAAGACGAGGGAGGGGGAAGGGGAAATATATGTATAGACTAATCAAAAAGTCAACTGAAGAGGCCACTATATTCCTAGCCATCTCCACTCTGAAGAAGAAAAGGTTTCCTTGGCATTTGTATTTTTTCCCCACACTCCTATTTCTCTGCTAGTTTTACTCCAGCCTGCCTAAGAGAAATCTTTTTTTCCTCTCTTGAAGAATCTGTTTGAGTCCTTGGCAGGGACTTAATCTCCTTGGCTAATTTTCTGCACCTGTCTGATACATGATAGATATATCCATGTCTCACCTTATGAAAAGAAGCCTTTCTTACATCTTTTTAAATTTAATTTAATTTAATTTTTATCTAAAAAAAATAAAAATAATTGACACTTTTAACTTTCTTTTGATTTGGCATTTGGCCAAAGCAAGGCACCTTCCTTATTTTTGGAGAATTTTCTTTCTAGTCCATTATTTTTTCAGAAAACTTCAAATAAAAAAATAAATCCAATCTAGTTAATTATAATTCATAGGAAAAATGCTTTTAAATGTTTAAAAGGTTTAATAAGTTGCACTAAAAGAAAATCTCTGTTAGCTTTGTGTGCCTGAGTCATGGGTGGAGAGGGAGTACTTCAGTCCAATATTCCCTCTCCATCACATCTCAAGTCCTTGAAATTCATGGTCAGTAGCATGCAAAAACCTCATTTTGAGTAATTGAAGCATTAGATAAATCAAAATGATATTTAGCACAGACAATGGGCATATTTCCGTGAAATTTCTTAACAGCACCCATTGCAGTATTAGTTCTGGGGAATGCATCCTTATTGCTGTAGAAAACACTGACGCATCTTTCAGATGTGCTTTCAGATTTTTTGGCAGAAGTCTTGTTTTCTTATTTATTATTTTTTTAGGAAATATTTTCTCCTCTCTTGCTGTTTCTGGCCAGCTCTCCTTCTGTGTATTATGACCCTCTTCACCCTATATGCATGTTTGGTAAACACTGTGAAATATTCACTGTCCACAGAATACAAACACAATATTCACAATTTTTTGTAAATTCAGATAGTAAATAAATGTGAAACCAACAAGCTGTTTTTCACATATTTCACAATCAGAATAAATTTGGCCAGAAGCCTTTTTGTTATAAAATATTTCCTCAGCTCTAATTAACTACTAACATTGGTCACAGGCAACTCCTGAACCGAATTCCCTGCTCATATGAAATTGATTTTAGTGGTGCCTTCATCCTGTTTGTTGGTTGTTTCTTTTAAGCAAATAAGATGGCTTTTTGTAGCAAAATTTTGCCCTGATTTTTAGTTTTATTGCTACAAAAATGGTTTTCCATGCTTATTTTATACAACATGGGTCACCACCTTTCAAATATTGGGCTTGAATAAAGAGCACGCTCCCCTTCTGATTACCACCGATGTTGTGGTAGTGAAGCATAATGGTGTAATTGGTTAAGAACAAATTTCTGCTTACAACCTACATTCTAAGTGGGGAGCTATTGCTTCTTGCAAGCAATTGATTGCAAGATGAAGTACATTCAGAATGATTCAAATAGCTTTGGAATTGGTGGTAGCCCTGTATGTAATGACCCATTTACATGAATGGAAAACTCCCAATACCTATTCCATGTTATTCATAATGCAAGCCACTTCTGTAACTTCTTTACTGATTTCCAGTGTTTCTGTACCATGTTAGCAGCACTTTGATACCAGCTCTGGGGTTCAAATCAATTCCATCTCCTAATTGGTGAAAGCAGGTCATCCCTATTGACTGGTGGTATTTTGTTATAGGTGAGGTTTGGTAGCCCAAGTGGTGTGTTAACTCTAGGAATGAACTTGCTGTATGATTATGTTGTGGGTGAAAAGTAGATAATAATGAGGATCTGCCTGATGTACTTACTGATTCAATTTGTCTGCTGTTTGGGAAGGCAAAGGCAGTAACTGAGTAACTGTAAAATTCCAAGTTTTTCCTGTTCAAGGTGAGTAAACACGGGGTTTTCTCCTCCTCCTTTGAGGACCTTGAAAAAGTGCTAGTGAACATTTATATTTCTGGGTTTATCTCTCTATTTGATCAATCTCTGAGTGCAGCTGGCTTGTCTGATGGTGGTTTGTGAGCAGTCAGAGGATGATCAAGATTGACCGTCCCAGAGGCTGTTCATTATTTAAGTCATTTGAAGCCCAGTGTGTTAAAAGCCTTTGAAAATGAAGGCTGAAATGTTGTAAAGGAAAATGTTGAAAGGATTCATTGGATTTGATTGAAATAGTCTGTGGCCCTCACAGCATCCAACACCATACAAGGAGGACTCCAATTCTTCTGTTCATCTAGCTAAGCTTGCTGAGAACTATAGTGACCATGCAATAATACCAAAAATCTCTTTTTGAAGATGACCAAACTGACATCCACAAAGGAGAGGTTTCCTCTCTAGAGGCAAGTTAGCATTTACATATGGTACCCATTTTTAAAGGTATGCTTTGCTATCAGGTACTTTGATGAATAACATTACATGTTTATAAAATGCTCATCACCTTGTTATGTGGACAAGGTAGTATGCATCCATTTCTTCAGTTCAATGTGCAAAGACGGATGATTACTCTTGGCTGTTATTCTTCTGCATGTTTGCAAAGACAACCTGCATATGTTTAAGCAGCTTTTTTGCCTTTCATCTGCTATGGACATGCAGTTGCAATCATCATAGCAAAGCTTTAGGCTATCTTAACACTATAGGTGTAGGCATGTTTAAAAAAAAAAGGTGAAATAATAACATGGCTGTGATGTAGCATACTTTAGTGCCTTTTTGAGTGTGGAAATGAAAATTTTTATAATCATGAATGGAGGCTTAGACTCAAACTGTTTCTCTAATATAGTTGTATGCTTCTTCCCACCTCACCCATAGGCAAAAAAAGAGATTATAATGTTATAATGGGATTTAATGACAACTACATTTAAACATTCTTTAAATTATTCTTTGAAAATTAGTTAGGATTTTACTGAACTGTCTTTGCCCTTTCCAGAAGAAAGCCACTGGACTTAGGTCCATCCATTGTGGAGGTAGAATAAAAAGTACAGCTATACAGTTAAGTACTTGCCTAATATAACACCTAACTTGAGTTACAGACTACAATTTGCCAGCAGAATTCACTGCACTTTAGTGACAGGATAAGTATTTTGAATTTTACACCTGGAGAGTCTGAAGGACTGGCAGAAGGCTTGATATGCCCCTGACCTTTCAGCAGACCACTAGCAAGACTGCGGGTAGACTAGATATCTTCTCTCTGTCCTGTGTTTTGCCTCACTCCAGGGAGAATCCTTCAGCAGAGAAATCCTGAGGAACTAGGCTGAGACCCTCATGGGAGGCAGCTTTGAGAGCAATGTCTTGTACCTTTATATTGACATAAGACTGTTGTCTACAGTCAATCTGACTACTGAGGTAGGCCAATGAAGAACCATGCAGATGATATTGCTGATGCATTTCCGTAGTCAGTGCAGTCTTTGTGGTTTATCATGCTTTCGAGATCACTTTGTATCAGAGTAGGTATCTCAAAATATAGTCTAAAAGGACAAACGTCCTGTAATTACTCTGCAGAGCCATCTTGTCTTCACTGTTTTCAGTAACCAACAAGGCACGACTATATCCTGGTCCACAAGGAGTGTTGAGAGCGGTGACAAAAATCTTGAGACCTTGTGCTTTACCTCAGGCTTTTCTTGGTCTGGCTGAAAAAGGAAAATGTCTTTAGGAATTTGAATTAGGTAGCTGTTAGTTTTTCTTAACTTCTCAGAGGTGTGGAAACATTAGTTTCCATATCTGGTGTGTTCTGCTGAAGTCTTGAAATTCTGGAATCGGTTGTTAAGTATTAAACAGAATCTAGTAGCTGTTCTTGTTAGTGTTGGTTAGCAAGCAGGATTAAGATGTAACTGCTTACAGGTGTGATAATATCTAGTCATTGACTTTTTTCATTAGTGGTACACTTTTGAATAAGGTCAAGATAGAAATGAACTTTTGGATGAGCTGAGTGGACCTTGTTCCCCTTTTGAAGCCAGAAAAAAAAAAAAAAAATCAATAAACTTTCTTCTAATTTGCTGTGTTACTTAATTTTCTGGTGAAAGCTGGACTAAGAGTTGAAATACTGAGAAAATATTTACAGTATTTATGATAATACAAAATTTCGGTCCTATGGAAAAGGATAGGATATCCTGCAGGTATGACTTCAGTTACTGAATTAAAATAATTAGATAAAAATGTAAAAAAAAAAAAATCCCCTTTTTGAACTGTTCTTATCACACCAGAACACTTTTGTGGTTCAATATCTTTGAGCAGGCTATTGCCAGCCTTGAAAATAGATTTGATGCAAGTTCTATTTTAATAGATTCTGCAAAACTACAAGCAGTTTTATGGTTTGGGTTTTCTTCTATGTAGTTAAGTGATGCTGTTATTTAAAAACAAAGCAAACAAAAAACCCACAAACATCCCCCTTGCCCAAATCTTTAAATATTAACAATTCAGTTTGTTCCTTAGCAGATGATTACACAAGTTTCTTGATAGGCTGGAACTGACTGCACAGTGCCAGCATCATACACCATGGTGGCCTACGTTATGTTGAGTCAGAATGGTTGCCAGAGCTAAAACTTGTTGTTTTCTTTCCTAAAAAAAACATGAAAAATATCTCATTTATCATGTTTTTTTATTACATCTTTATGCAGGTGGTCTCCATACCAGGAGACGAGCCTGATTGGGCAGGAGACTGGAGCCCCGAAGGGGAAACGGGCGTCTCCTACCCCTATTGGGAGGGTTGGCAGGTACAACATGTGGTGTTATGTGAGTCTATGGGAGCATCTGATCTTTTTCCCCCCTCACAGCGTGGGAAAGTTTCCAGTTCCAAAGCACCAGTCTGGTCTCCGTGTGTGGCTTTCTCCATAAACGGTGGTGTGGAAGTGTAAAGCATGCAGCGCATGTAATTTAAATCTCGAGCATGTGCCAGATACTCTTATCATTCTCCAAGTGGACATGCATGGAAGAGCTTCGTAAAGGGGCTCTGTCTGGGCCTGTCTTCTAAATTTTGTTTTGCTTTTCATGTATTCTTTTTTCTTTTGATGTAGAACTCATTAAAGACTTCAACACGGCGAAAGAAGAGGACGTCTTTTAAAAGAAAAGCCAGCAAAAGAGGCAATGAAGTAGGTATTCAAGTGCTTTGGAAATCAGGGTCCTTTTGTTTAAATGTCTAAATATAGACTTTAAAGTTTATTTTTTTTACTGCAGTGTTTATTTTTTTCCCCAATTGGAAAATTCCATGTTATTGAATTTGTTGTGGGAATAAATCAGTTTTGATAAAACTTGTGTGAGAAGTTTCATTTCCTGAGTTGATTTTTCACGAAACAACATACCAGACTCCAGAAGGACCAGCAGCCTAATGAAACAACATGCCCTTGGGATGTAAGAGACTTGGCTCTTGGGATGTGAAACTGGGGTTGTGAAATCCATGGTGAGTGCATTGACACAAGGGTCTGGTCCGATTTGAGGGTATCTCCCTCAAGAGTTCTTATATTGGAAATATTCTGCTTGTGTGAAAATTGGCACTGGGCCCCAGAGAGAGAGAAAATAGATGAATGGATTGGTTTATCACATAACTTATAGAAGACCGTGTTTTCAGATCCTGCCTAGTGGTTTATTTATGCAGATGAACAACAGCCTCACAGGGAGAGGTGGAGGGACAGAGCTCGCTGGTTAAGGCCCTCACTTGGGTGGTGGGACAACTGCAGGCCAGAAACTTGAATCTGTGCCTGCCACAGCCCAGAAGAGTGTTCTAACTACTGGGCTCTCTAGTGTCCTGCAGGTGTAGGGAGTAGCAAGGCAAATGGCTTCCTCATTGACATGTCATGTTTGGCCTGTGGCAATTGTTCAAAGGTGGGAGGGCTGGCAAGGTCAAGAAATTAAGAGCAGATCATCTGCAACTGAGTGCTGATACAACTTGTCTGTTAGATGGAATAAATGAAATAAGTAGTTTATGTCATTCTATTTTCCACTGGAAAATTGTTCCTATTAGAAATAGCACTTTATATGACACATTATTAGTGCTGTGTGAATAATTGTTTTTTTGGGAAATAACATTGAGTAACAATTTAAAATAATTTTGTGCTGGCCTGAAGTAGGGTTTGTTTTTTTTCCCCTTTTATCTTCTTACTCAGTCGTCTCAGCTGGATAAATTAGTCTCAGCTGAGCACCACATTCACATGGCTGTACTGGCTCTGGTACCTGAGGTAGTTTTGTCAGAGCTAGGGTTGGTTTCCTGCATGTGTTATGCCATGGAAACGCATATAGCTTGTACTGAAGTTGTTCTTGCTTCTGTTTCTCAGGATAACAAAGGTCGGCCATTTGTGATAAAGCCTATCTCCTCTCCACTCATGAAGCCGCTACTGGTTTTTGTCAATCCAAAAAGTGGAGGGAATCAGGTAAGAACGTCATCTGGATCCAGGTCACAAAGTTTTAGTTTAGCAACAGTGTTTCTGCAATGAGAGTAGTTTTATTCTCATTTATATATTAATATATATTTGTGTAGAGAATATAAAACGAAACTGCTAAGACTTGGATTCAAAACAAAGAAAAAATTTGGTCTTTCTCACAATGTGTAATTCAGCTGCAAAACTCCTTGCCATAGGATGCTGTGGATGCTAAAAATATACATGGGATGAAGGAGAGATTTAGAAGATGAAATCCTGAAGGTTACCAAAGTCCTGGACCCCTCCTCTGGCTCAGGAGTTCTATGAACTCTAAATATCTGAGGCTGGAGAATACCTACAGCAAACATCCCATTTATTTTCTCTGTTCTTATACATTTTCCTAGGCATTTTGACTGCTATTCTTGGTTCTTCACTTAGGGGAAAGTGTCAGACAGAAGAACCGTAGCTCAGAAGGGGGAGCTATCAAAAATTCCTGACTTGCACCCCCTAGGCTTTGTCTGAAATGCATTCTTGAATTACTTCAAAATACAAGTGGACCCCATGGGATTCTTAGCACTCTTCTGCTAGTAAGAGACCCTGCCACTTTGTGTCTGGGCAGAACACAAAGGAAGGGAATAGTGTGTCTGGAATATGAACCCAATTCAATATAAATTGAGAAGTTAGAAATTATATATGTAGGTGGTGGGCCGGCCATACTGTACCAAGTGAGGGAGCGTTGGGGCAGCTGTAGCCCAGGGTCCTTGGCTCCTGCTTCATTAGGTGTTAGAGGGCTACAGTTACGAGTGTTTATGGTGGTGATGGTGGAGGTCAAAGTAGTGTCATTGCTTGGATGTTGTGCAGGACACTGTTCAATGTGATGGTGACTTTGCCCACAAGCTTGTTCAACGTCTTGCTGTCGTGGATGGCTAAGGGTGGTGTGGGATAACAGAAATTTCTTTTTGCAGGTGGTGCGAGGTAGGAGAACAGGTTTCTGTGGAAGCTGAACCTTTGGTGTGACCTTGAATGTCTCTTCTTATGAACTATTAATGATCTGTGTTGTTAAATTTAGTCTATATGTATACATATTCACCTTGCCCGGATTGGTGGGTGACTGTTTTATAGAGCAGTCATCTGCTATGCCACTTCCTAGTTTGTCTTTTTCTTGTTTTATGTTTGCTTTGTAAAGCAGTCCAAATATAGTGAATATTTAACGTTATTATTTCTAATAATCATAAAGCTATTCATAATTTCTCTTCCTTTGATTTTTCTCTTTTCCCAGGGCACCAAGGTTCTCCAAACATTTATGTGGTATTTGAATCCACGCCAGGTCTTTGATCTCTCTCAGGAAGGGCCAAGAGATGCGTAAGTTCTCAAGCCTTCAGTGCTGCAGACCGTAATTATTTTCTTATCAGGGAAGCAGTCAAATGTCTAACTTGGATAGATCGGTAGACTGTGCGTTGGGTGTGTTCAGGTTTTGGTAGTGGTGGTGGGGTGGACTGCAGTGGTGGCTTCTGTGACAAGAGATCAGGAGCTGCCCCCATGTCAGATAGCCAGGTCCAGACGGCTCCATTGGTCCTGACCCGCTGGTCAGGTACCATTGACCATTCCCTGGTGGCTGAGCATTGCAATGGGGTGAAGCTGCCTCCAGATTTCCATATATGACAGCAGCATGCAAGTGCCTCTACTTGCTGAATAACTAATTCGGCTTCTCTAGGCAATAGTTGTGAGCCTCTTCCAGGGGATGGAGGGCCTGTCTTTAAAGGGGTGTTTCTCACTGCTAAGGGTTAAGAGACTACCCTTCTGTGGTATTTCAGATAGGGAAACTTGCTTCAGTTAGGCAGCACAAAAATATAGTAATCAAGTAAAATCGAATATCTACCTGTATAAGAATGGTCCGCATATTTGCTATTCATATTTCTAGAGCATTCAAGCCTTTTTTCCTGCTCAGACACCCACACTGCTGCTCCCCTCGTCATGTATAGGAGCTTTAAAGTATGCATACATTTTTCAGAGCTGTGTAATGGAGTTAAAGGAGGATTAGGTCCTCCGGTCACTCAGCTCTCTATGTGTGAATGTACCCCCTCCATTGGGAGATATTTCATTATGCCTCTCTTTCATCCAGCTGAAGGAACAAGTCTATAATGGGTGCTTTTTTTGGCTTTACTGATTGTATCTTAGATCAGATATCCAGAGAAAGAGCTCTGTTAGAAGTTATTGCCTTCTGTGGTGTTAAAAAAATAGTTACCAGCTGAAGGAGCTGTCATGTCCTATATGGTTCAGAAATGTTGGCTCAGCAAATCCTGATGAGGAAAACTAAATTTTGTTTAAAAACCTCAATGTTTATATTTGTTTGCTTTGAGATAATAGACAAATAGAAGATTTTTGTGATGTCTAGAGGCAACATGAGAATCTGACCTTTCAGGTTTAGCATGGGAACGTGCGTAACTGATCACATACTTTTCTGGAGGTGCTGTCTAACCATGGAGGAAGGCCCCGTTTCATATCCTAGTGGGTTTGTGTGTGTGTGAAACGAGCCGCTGGGGTAGGGCAGATGCTGCCTGCGGTTGCCAGGGCTGATGCCTCCTCACTGCTGAAGCTTTCGGTAACACTGAGACTTTTTTTTTTTTAATTTTTCTGCCTCCACCCACACCTTTATTCATGAATATTGGAAGATGCAATAAGCGGCGGTTAAACTGTCACTCGGCAAAGTGCATAGAAAGTGCCTGCATCATTGTTCTGACTTCTTTTTCTTTCTCTTTTCTCCCTTTATTTCCCATGGCCAGGCTGGAGCTGTACAGAAAAGTGCCAAACTTGCGGATCCTGGCCTGCGGCGGGGATGGGACGGTAGGTGGCTGGTGCCTGGCAGCCCTGTGCTCTTCGCCAAGAGAATAAATTGCTCACAGTTGTGGGATTCCCACCTCGTGACGTCTGGAGAGACAGAAGTTGTACCTTACACTTGTGAAATTTACTCTTAAAATTTCCTGTGTGGCCTGGCCTGTGTAATGATGGGCCCAGGTCCTAATGTCCACGGCCCTATCTGCTTTATGCATAAAGATTTGGTACAGCTCAAAAAAATAAAAAAAAAAGATTAACTTTGCTGGCCTCCTCTCACTGTTTGCACAGGTCTGAGGGTCTAGTAGGTTAAGTCAGTGTCTGGGGGCCATTATATCCGAATTTCTGCGCCTTCCTGCTATCATCTCCATGATGTCTGAGCACAGTCCAACAGGATATCCTCTGTGCCTAAGGAAAGTGAGTTTCCCCACTTTCTTTACAAAGCATCTGTAAGGAAGGATATTGCATTGGTCATACTACTACCCTGGGATCTGGCAGGTCCAGGGCCAATATTTTTCTTTGCTGAACTTCTGTGTGCTCTTGGATAAGCAAAAAGGGTTAGACCTTTACAGGATTTAGGCACTTTCAGTTGGACACAGGCTCTGTCGTTCAGGCCCTGGAGGCCGAGAGTGGTAATGGAGGCATTACAACCGCATTACTCTTTCCAGTATTTAGGAATATTGTAAATCTCGGTCTGTGCCACTGAGTGCTTAAATACAGTTCAAAATCTGACCTTTAATCTTTGTGAAGATCAGTTCCCCAAACATGCACTTGATAATAGTTGTAACCGTAAGTACGGTAAAGAAAATGCATTGCATTGCAAGGTGCAATGGCTGGCCAGGATAGATATATGTAGATATATAAGGCACAGGGAGGCTTTTTTTTTTNTGTTTTTTTTTTTTTCCTTTTTTTTTTTTTTGGTGTTTTGTTTCGTAGTGAGCTGAACCAGCCCTCAACCCATCTCTGTTTGAACTTCTGGCGGAACATTCTGTTCAGCTTTTAAAATGGTAGCTGTATGCTTATTAATACCAGTGCTTCCTCTGCAAGCGTGAAGAAAATATGTGATTTGGCTACTGGTTTGCTGGTACCTGGGGCAATAAGACACTACTGAACTGTGAATGTTTCTGAAGAAACCTGCAAGGCATTGCTTTAGCAGGAGACATAGCTGCAAAAAAGAGTTTCAATCTGTTTCTGAAATTTTTTGCACCTTCCATTTGAGGAAGCCAATATTTTATTGGGGGGGGAGAAATCTTCATCCTGAAAGTATTAAAATAGAAATGAATGCAACTACATTTGAGTCTGACCATCCTTTGTTTTCCCTTTGCTGAGCAGTGCAAGCGACAGGTGGCAGCACCTTCTCATTAGTATGAGCAGCACTCTGCTATTAACTTTGCTGCTGCTCAGTTTGAAGCAAATTAATATCTAGTTATTCCCAAAGCCATTACATCTAGAAATGAAAAATCTGGCTCAAATGGACTTAGTGAATATTCAATGAGACCAGATGTTACCTTTGATTATTGAGGTGAAACAGAATTTATTGTAACTTTTGCATCATTGCCCTGGAAAGGAACAGCAAGCAGCATAAGTGGAAAGCTTTGCTTTCAAAGCAGTCAGGAGCTTTCTGTTTACAGGGAAATGATAGTCTTTGTCATCCTTGATTGTAAAACTAATGTGCAAGGTTTAGAAATGACCTCAAGTTAAATAGCAATGTTGTACTTATAAATTAGTAATTTGAAGTTTTTATTAAAAGCATTTACAAAAGTGGTGAGTATTGTAATGCTACCTGCACCAGTGAGAGGCTGAGGCACAGACGTATGGACTAAGTCATTGGCAATGACATAGGGCTAATGACAAAAGACTCTTTAAGAAGTCACGGCCTTGGTGAAGTTATCGGGACCTTTTATTCCGCCTCCTGTTACCAATATTGAAGGTCAGATTTTTGAAAAGTAGAGGATTACGTATCTCTGAAAATCTCTTAAGGACTATACTTAGTCCTACCATGATGACTATGATAGACCTAAGTACCTTTGGTGACATCCAAGTTCATGGGAGTTGTAAATGATTCAGATGACTCTTGTCAGACAATGAGCCCTAATGTGGATTCATATCCCAGGTGAATGCTTTAATTATTGTACAGTTGGTTATGATAAATAATTGTCTGATAAATGCTGTTTATATTTTATTAAATTTCTTCAAGATACTTTGAGAAAGACAGACCTTAGAATATCAAATAGGGTGGTGGTTGCTATATCTATCAGGCCACCCCCTCTCCAGTCCTTCAAATTCCAACTGTGGTACCCAGGGCCCATGTTATGCTAGGTACCTTTCGTGAAGCTCCAGTTTCATCCCAGTTTGGGGTAAGAATATTTTTGAAATCATAGTGATGGGGAGCTGGGGATTTTTCCTCCTCCCATAGTTGGTGGGGGAAAAAAATCCTGTTCAGCCACAGTCCAGATTTCAGTTTTATGTCATATTTAAAAACTCACATTTCTGGTAGAGACTGCATCTTTTAACATTGACGTCAGTAAAAAAAAAGGGATCAAACTTTATCTTATGTTTATTTTTTTCTTAATTCTTTATTTAAAAATGCAGCACAGATTCTTTCACGTTGTAATTATTTTTTTTTTGTAAAGGTGAGAAATAGTTTAAGAAATAGTCCTATTTTCTTGTAGAAATAATTTCAGTCATAAGAAGTTTCAGAACATTTTCAGCAACTCTTTTTTACCGCCTTGGAAATTACCATTTGATGTAAATAAAATATTTTGCAGTAATTTTTCCTTCTGGCTAGATTTCTATTTAAAAGCTTTATGTAGTCCAGAACAGGGACAGGAGAGAGAAACAGATCTCTAAAATAACCAGTAATTTGATACGTAAGAGTCAGATTCATTGTTCCAACCCAAAGTCTTCAACCCTGAGCATTACAGTTTGTCTGTTATTCTAGTCTTTTAGTCTTCTATTTATAGATGTGTGTGTGTATGACTAGAATATATATATTTTATGCTTTGCAATGATTGAAATGAGAGATGCTCAGCAGTAAGGTCACTTGTTTGAGGAATGGTAGGCCTGTGGGCAAATCCATGCTTGACTTGATCTGGACCCTCAGTTCCAGGATATGTTCTGAGATACCATGCTGCTTTAATGTTTCTCACATTTTCGTTCATGACAGCATAAGGGGGCACTCTAAAAAAAATTATCTTGGATCATCCATATCATTCTTCACTCATTTTTACATACAGTGGTTTTTTGGAGCAATAGTTAGGCAACCTTGGCCAGCTGTAATTTTATGTGTTTTCATTTCCTGCTTAAAAACCAGCAGCTTATGTGCTCCCTTTCCTCAGTAACTCTGTGTGCTGTCAAAAGATACCCACTGCTTCTGACACACAGGAGCTTCACAAAAACTGCTGTGCTTGTTCTCTGAACGGTGAAACCTCAGATGAGGCAGTTGCAGAGTTAAATTTCAGATATCCTTATTTTTCCTTCTGCCTTTTGTTTTACTTGATCTTCTCTGTAAAGGGGATATGATCAAAATATATCTTTTTCCTTTTTTCCATCCTTTTTAATCTTCCTGACTAACAGTTCTCTGCACTTCCTGTTTTATAGGTGGGCTGGATCCTCTCCATCCTCGATGAGCTGCAACTCAGCCCCCCGCCTCCTGTGGCTGTCCTTCCGCTTGGCACTGGGAATGACCTTGCCCGCACCCTCAACTGGGGTGGGGTAAGCACTGACTGGGGTACTCTTATGTGCGGGCATTCAACTTGCTGGTCTGATTTAGCTGTGTAGTTGGGTGCAACTTCATTTTGGCTAAAAAAGAAGGCAGGGCTGTGTCCAAGGTCTGCTTCAGTGAGGCACAATAGTTCAGTTCGATTTCTGGTCTGGGATCTTGAATTACTAATAATGTAGTTGTTGTAATAGAAGTGCACGTAGAGGTATCTGTCCAGTATTTCAGGCCAAGTAATAATGAAAGTATGCAGGCTACTAATTTAAGCACAGCTTAAAGTTTATTTCTCGGTGTTTATCCTTAACTACACCACTGGAGTTACTCCAGGCAAGGCAAATACACTTTGAGTTCCTCTCCTTGTGGTCTTAATTTGCCTACCCAAGACTTGTGTGCCTCAGCAGTAGCTTGTTAAAATGCTTGGTATATGAAAATTTAGCAATGTTTTGAGGTGTTCTTAGGAACGTTTGATCTGGCCTCTATGAAAGGAGGGAAGTCTGCCAAGTAATTGGTGAGTGACTTGCTTTGCTTTCACTATCCATGGCTGATACTCTGGTGACACTCCCTCTGCTGTCAGGGTTATACAGACGAGCCAGTGTCCAAGATCCTGTGCCATGTAGAAGACGGGACCATTGTACAGCTGGACCGCTGGAATCTCCAGGTTGAGCGCAATCCTGATTTGCCACAGGACGAGCTGGAGGATGGGGCACGTAAGGTTAGAGCCTTTTTTTTCTAGGGAGACTATAGGATGCTTAAGAGCATCTTTGGGTTGCACCGTAAGATGCGCGAGTGGGGAGGCTCTAAAACTTTCTAATTGTCTCGTTGCATCTCTTCCTTTTGCTCTTTTCATGTGTCAATGCTTCCAGAAGTGTGTGAAATGTAATACATCCCAGCCATTTATTTCTTGTTTGTAAGTCTCAGACATTGACAATTTATCTCAAGAACAAAGTCCTGGCAAAATATCTGGTATCTTATCTGAAAGGTCATTGTTGTTTTTTTTCTCTAGTTAACCTGGGGTGGCAGGTGAAGTAACCTTGTGACCACCGTCCATTCCTAAATTAGAGATATAAGGCTGAAAAAAGGATGTAGAATTTCATTCTTCTGGATTTTGCTAATGGATACCAAATGTTTCCTACTTTACACCAAGCAGTAGTGTATTTTTTGTATTTAACTACTTTGTGTGTGGGCCTCCATATGATCTTGTTAGTTGAAGAATGAGAAAATCTTTGTGAGGGGATCACATTTATAGTAATATATCATTTGGAGTGGAGATGTTGGAGGTGTTATAATAATAATAAAAAAATAATATTGTGAACCATTTTCCTCTTCTCAGTTATAATTTCTATCTTATCTATCAGGTGCTACTGTCCTCTGGCCACATGCTGGGCATGTGTAATGAAGAAAAGGCCAGATGTGTGCTTCCCTGCCTCATGCATCCTCAATAGAATTAGGGCTTCTTGTCTGGGACTTGCATTGCTCCTGGTTTTATATGAAGCAGGAAGGACACAGCTTGAGTTTCATTTGCCATGCTGAGCTTGAAGTGCCAGCAATTAGGAAAACCTTTGTATTGACATGTTGAGTGGAGCAGTGTTATGGGAAATCTCAATGACAACATAAGGAACCCTGTGATGTGTTTACAAAGATATGTATACGATCATAAAGTACTGTAGATGCGTTTATGTTCTTTAGGCTTTTGTATCTGATCATCTTCCACAAGCCATTACTAGCTTTCTGCATACATTTCCCTAATGTGTTCCACTTTCTTCTTAGGTTTTCATGAGGTGGCAGATTTGAAGGAGTTAATTCCTGGTGTATCATGGAATGTTTCATTCATGTTATTTTTACATGTCTTTTTATTATCCGATTACAGCTTCCACTCAGTGTCTTCAATAATTACTTTAGCCTTGGATTTGATGCACATGTTACACTGGAGTTCCATGAATCTAGAGGTAATATGAACTTTTTATTTCTTTAGCCTTGGGAATGGGCAGTTATTTTGTGAATTACAAAGGGAGTTGAATTCAACATTCTGTTTTTATAATTCAGAAGGAAAGCTGGAACATAAAAACCCAAGATACAGACACAAGTAGGAAGAAAGTTATTGTATCATGAATTTCCAAAGGACTTAATGATTTAAAAATTAAAGTACAAGAGAAAATGGCATTCACTTGAGGAAAAGGGCTAAAAGAGGAGCTTTTCGAAGTTTGGTGTTTTTTTTTTTTTGTCTTCTACAGGGGATACCAAGTACAGATATAAAGGAAGTGTATGCTGATGCAGAAGTGTCAGAATAAGAGCAGAAAGAAAAACAAATGCAAGTCAAGTGCCAGTTTTCCCTCCAGCATGGAGGTGGTGGGAGGAGAAAAGCTGCGAGGGTGTGGAAGTAGCAGGGTAGCAGGAGGATAATTCTGTTCTCAAACTGAACAGCTGTTACCTATGGATGAGTATAGCATATCATTGGACTTGGTAGAGATCCAGATCTCTCTATGCAAGTGAAACATTTTAATGAAGTCCGCCAAACTGTCAGGAATTTGAGCTGCTGTAGCATCTTGTTTGTCCCCTTGCTGATGGCAGTTATGCCACCCTATACAGATCCAAATGTGGCTTAACAGGTGGGCTTTGGATTGATGTGAACTTCTGTATTTATATGGTTTAATCAAGCATGCTTATATAAACAAACCCTTTTCAATTGTCTATGTTCAGCTTTTTGGTCATTTCAGCTTCATATGCAGGGGTGTGGTTTTTTTTTTTCTGAACGACAGCCTCCTCTATCTTCACTTCCATACTATCAGAGTGTCATTTCAAGATGAAAAGATAGCACTCTAATGCCATGCTAAATAAAGATCAGGATACATGATGGAATGAGCTAATGCATATTTAACAATGTTTAAGACTGCTTCAAGCTTTAGGAATAATAATGAGGGGCCACAAAAGGGCACAGGAACGAAATGATGACAGCTGTATGCATTTTTTTTTTTATGAATGCATATCACTATGCATTGCTAATGTGACTGGGAATATACTGTATGGGTGAAATGCCTGGCTACTTTCTCACTTAATGGAGGCATTACTTAATAATGAAGTAATGGAGCCCTATAAAGAATGGATGTTATTCTAGAGATGCCAGTGTTTTAAAAATTTACACGGGTGAAAAAAATACTTGGCAGAGCAAGCTGTGTATCTGTGAGCGGGTACGTGTGGCCAGGAGAGCTTTTCATAGCACAAGTTTCTGCTCTTACAAGTCATTGCTGCTGGTGTCTTCCTTACCCTCTCAAATGCTAAAATATACAAATGAGTCTTATGAGTTTTAGGAGAGAAAAGCTTGTAGCCTTGGAGGTGTTGCCGGTGTGTGGGTTTTATTGTGTTTCATGTGGAATTAGGCAGTGCAAAACAGATTTGCATCTCATTTACAGTTGATGACAATCCAGAGAAACTTGTAGCAAAACTTAAAGCACTTTCATGGCTGTTGCACTTGGTCCATTAAGATAAGTGGTTGTATGCAGTTGCTTATGTGGAGCTATTGTAATCAACTATAGTATTAAAACAAACAAACACCACGCTCCCCCACTCTCCCCACTCCAGCACCTCCGTCAAACTGAAAGAAATTAGATTGATTGGAACACTCAGCCTATCAGGGCATTTTATGCAATAGAGATTGGTCAACTGATATATTTAGAATAAGCAGTGATTGCAATGTCTCAGAGGAACCTGTCCATGAATGTGGCCTTTTCCATGGCAACCTCTACACTTTTCTTGTGACTAATCAGATTGAGCCTTGAGGGCTGGCTCCAAGCCTAATGTATTTAGCTCTGCTTCTGCGGGAAGTGTTCTGGATAGCAACTCTTTCCAGTTTCCTCCCTTGTTACACTTTGGTGGAGCAGGGGAGATGCAACATACTTTAAGCCTGTTGGTATGCTGTTTGATCCCTCAGCTTTACAGGACTGTCATTTGCAGGACACTCCCCCAATACACATACATAGAGTCTAACACGTTCCATTTCATACTCCCTTGATGGCTTGAGAATGGTGAAGATGGAGGGAACTTTGGATATGCAGTCAGTGATTAACTTCTACAATCAAAGTTGCACTCTAGTCAACTTTAGGCTCTATTCCACATTGCAGAGAGTCCTTCCTCCCTATCCATGCTTATCTGCGATGTCAGAAGTAAGAGCAGTTCAGTATGTTGAAGGTCCCTGACCTCAGAAAGGCTCTCTTTGTGTTCTAAAATGGGGCTTTGGTTCTGGTCAGTATTTGTTGTAAGATCCATGTAAGAGCCAGTGCTCTGGTGGGTGCTGCCTGGAGCCATCAGGGGTAGCCACATCAGAGAAAATGTGCAGCACAGGCACCGAGCCTTCAGGAACTTCCTGCTTCTTAGCATGGGGTGTTGAGACTTTCTGTAAAGAGCTGTAAGCTCAGTAAGTGAGATGAGACTTACTTATGCAGTTAAATTAATCGTTTGAAGACGAGGTGGTGCTGATTGCATTCTGGGCTTACCCACAACACAGCAAATGGATGACACGGTAGCTGGGCAAACAACCAAACAAGAAACACAAAGTAGTTCATTTTTACAAAATGGAGCCTTATATTGTGAGATGTAGTGACTTCAAAGAGAACTAGAAACATTTTTTCAAGTGGTCATTTGAGAAGAAGCAATTTGGAAGTGTTCAAGCTAGTGTGATGCTTTAGCCAGAAGGACTATCTTGATACTTCAATGTTTTCACTAGAGAATTTCTAAGCAAGGATAGGTGGTTGGTACTACCACTGAATACAGTGTCAAAAGTGCTGCTTCTGAAATCCACAGGCTAGGAATCATAGAATCACAGAATGGTAGGGGTTGGAAGGGACCTCTGGAGATCATCTCGTCCAACCCCCCTGCCAGAGCAGGATCACCTAGAGCAGGTTGCACAGGAACATGTCCAGGCAGGTTTTGAATGTCTCCAGAGACGGAGACTCCACCACCTCTCTGGGCAGCCTGTGCCAGTGCTCTGCCACCCTCAAAGTAAAGAAGTTCCTCCTCATGTTTAGGTGGAACTTCCTATGTTCTAGTTTATGCCCGTTACCTCTTGTCCTGTCGCCGGGCACCACTGAAAAGAGCCTGGCCCCATCCTCCTGACACCCATCCTTTAAGTATTTATAAGCGTTGATAAGATACCCCCCTCAGTCATCTTTTTTCCAGACTGAAGAGTCCCAAATCCTTCAGCCTTTCTTCATAAGAGAGGTGTTCCGATCCCCTCATCATCTTCGTAGCCCTTTGCTGTACCGTCTCCAGCAGTTCCCTCTCCTTGAATCAGGGAGCCCAGAACTGGACACAGTACTCCAGGTGTGGCCTCACCAAGGCAGAGTAGAGGGGGAGGATGATCTCCCTCGACCTGCTTGCCCCACTCTTCTTGATGCACCCCAGGATGCCATTGGCCTTCTTGGCCACAAGGGCACATTGCTGGCTCATGGTCATCCTGTTGTCCACCAGGACTCCCAGGTCTCTTTCCACCGAGCTGCTCTCCAGCAGGTCAGCCCCCAAACTGTACCGGTGCATGGGGTTATTAGTCTCCAGGTGTGGCACCCTATGCTTGCCCTTATTGGGTTTCATAAGATTCCTCTCTGCCCAACTCTCCAGCCTGTCCAGGTCTCTCTGTATGGCAGCACAGCCTTCTGCTGTGTCAGCCGCCCCCCTCAGCTTTGTGTCATCAGCAAACTTGCTGAGGGTGCACTCTATCCCTTCATCCAGGTCATCGCTGAATATATTGAACAGGACTGGACCCAGTACTGACCCCTTGGGAACACCACTTGTCACTGACCTCTGTGCCCCTAACCACGACCCTCTGAGCTCTGTCTTGCAGCCAGTTTTCTATCCACCTTACTGTCCATTCATCTAACCCACACTTCCTAAGCTTCCCTATGAGGATGCTGTGGGAGACCGCGTCAAAAGCCTTGCTGAAGTCAAGGTAGACGCTGCCCTCCCCTCACCTATCCATCCAGTCATTCCATCATAGAAGGCTATTAGATTAGTCAGACGTGGTTTCCCCTTGGTGAATCCATATTGAGTACTTCTGATAGCTTTCTTTTCCACCACATGCCTTGAGATGACGCCCAGAATGAGCTGTTCCCAGGGAGGCATGAGAATGACCTGTATTCTGGGAAGCATGCCTTATACTGGGAGATTAAAGGAGCTCCATTTAGCTTATCGGAAAGAAGGTTAAGAGGTGATTTAATCACTGCCTATAAGTATTTACTCAAGGAGAAGATATCTGATAGTTGGGGGCTCTTTAATCTGTCAGAGAAGTATAATAAGATTTAGCAGTTGGCAGTTGAAGTCTGAAAAGTTCAAGATAGTAAAAAAACCCCACATTTATTTTTACAGTGAGGATAATTAACCATTAGATGTGCATTACTACTGGACTTTTAAAATTCTCGATCACTTAGGGTCTAACCAAAATGAAACGGGTCTCTAAATAGGTTTTAGAGCAACCATTTATTTTTCTGCTACAGGAATATTTGGGTAGAGATGTCTATTTCTCAGTACCTCTTTGTAACATTTGTAAGAATTTAAGTGTCTGTTTCATCTCATAATTTACTAGTGCTTTACTCCTGCTTCAAAGCATGGGTTAATATTTCATGGATTTTTAATAATTCTTAGGGCCTGTTCTGCATTGGTAGAAATAAGTCTCCCAAATGGTATTGAAGGATCATAAGATGAAGTCTGAGAGGTGCTAAATTAACTGATTGTATTCTTGTTACCTCTTTACTCGTGTTTCCATCTATTTTCACTCTACAGGAAAGGGAAAGAATTCAATATCAATGTTTGAAATCTGATAGCAGATAATGGAACGGATGGGGGGCTCACACAGGAAAACTATATTTATATTAATATTTTCACTGAGTGATGTGTGCTAAAAGCACTATAGTGCTAGCAGGGAATGTGAAGGCACAATGGAGTCTATTTGTTTTATTAGGGTGTTCATATTTTTCCTTTTTATCCTTTCACAGAAGCAAATCCAGAGAAATTCAACAGCCGATTTAGAAATAAAATGTTTTATGCAGGGGTGAGTTGTGATTCATCTTACAGAATGATGCTACCTTAGTTGTTTTAATATTTTCTTAAGTACCTCTCTCCTCAGTTTCTCACATTAGGAGTTCATGCCAGTTCATTTTGCCTGTCGCAATTTAAAGCGCACATGTACTGTCTCTGACATGTGTCTGTTGGAAAGGGCCTGAAGCACTGTTGTTTTACAGTGCTTAGTGGGTGAGAGAAATGCTACTCCTTTGGACATAACACCGGTCATGTCTTGCTCCCCCTGCTTCTGGCTCATCAGCTTCTCAACACGCTGTTCTGCTTCTTTCAGGGTTTAGGCAGCACATTGATACTGACTTTCCTAGATAAATTCCCCAAGTGTTAGTCTGTATCTTTGTTGCTTTGAGGAATACTCTTGGATGTAGGGTCATGGGGAGTGGAGGGCAGAGATCAGCTATTTGGAGTAATTAATTTTCATAGTGAATATGCAAATAAAATCACCCACTTCTGCATTCAGGAGGTATGTAGACAGTGCTTTATTCTAAAATGCAGTTATTCAGAGAGAAACACTAATTTGACAATGTGTGATATATAATGTCTTTCTAGATGATGACACCCACCGTACCCATGTGCCTTTAACATGGAAAAAAATGTGAGCAAGAATTTGCATTTAAATCCTGGGGTGCCCAAGGACCTTCTTTGGTTAACCTCTCAAAAAGAGAAGCATCACGATTGAAAAAAGACAAACCAAAACAAAAAAAAAAACCCCACAACACCAAAACAAAACCAAACCATGTCTCCTGAGAGCAAGAAGAATAGGTTGACCAAAAGGATGGCATTAGCTCTGTGGTGGGATAAGAAATGAGGAAAGAGAAGAGAGGAAGTGCTGATAACAATTCCTGCACTTATTTCTGTTGCAGGCAGCCTTTACAGACTTTCTGCAAAGAAGCTCAAGAGATTTATCCAAGCATGTTAAAGTTGTGGTAAGTATAAGAAATTGTGTCATGGTATTGTGGGAAGAGGGGGGGAATGGAGAGTGTGCGAGGTGAGAGTTTAATGGCTCTGTTACTTTTCAGTTTTGAGCATGACATTTGCAACACATTCCAAGGAAAGTCTTGGGAAAGTTGTTACAAAGCAGCAACACTTCTCTTGTCTGTGGCTCCATTCAGCAATTTCTCTGTGCTCTGTCACTTTGGCTTTGTAGTGTGATGGTACAGACCTGACTCCAAAGATCCAGGAGCTGAAGTTCCAGTGTATAGTGTTTTTAAACATACCCAGGTAAGCTCAAGGCAGATGCTTGGAGTTATACAAGAAAAAAGGAAAAAAAAAAACCAAAACCTACAAGTTGTCCTAGATTCAGTGGATGCGCAAGAAGAGTATTGCCACTGTGCTGCCTTCTTAAGAGCTAGGTGCTTATAATACTGTTAATTAGCAATATGGAATGGGATCTGAGTTCAGGGTGCAGCTAAACTAACCTTTAAAAAGTTGAATATACTGATACAGAGATAGTAGAAAAGTGTGGGGAAAAAAAGAGGGCGGGAAAGCAGTAGTGTGTGTGGGGAAGGATCAGTATTTTTGCAGTAAAGGAACACCAAACCACTGAAAGAAGTGCTGTGTTTTAACATTTTAGAAGATGTCCCAAATAGACAACTTTTAAGAATACAGATATATTTCTGTCTCCTGTTCTCTAAAGCAGTAGCCTCCAAACCTTTTTTTGATTGTGCAGCCTTATCAGTAAAAAAATTTTTGAACACCATCCCAACATATGTATATTTATTTATGAATTATATACATGTATTACTGTACTAATATATTACATACATTATAAAATATACACCAAAATAGAAATTAAAGATGTGATAAAGATGAAACAAGCACTATTTTAATGGATTTTTTTTCCTTATTTATTAAAAGTACAAACAATATTTTCTTCGCATACCCTAACTGTTTTAGCAGTTGTGAATTTTTATTGCACGCTCTCTGCGGTGCATGCACCCTACTTTGGAGATCACTGCTTTAGACAACCTACCACTTTGCTCCACATGCAGTCACAAGCGCTTAATCTTTTGGGTCCTGCACTGCCCTCACTGCAAGCTTGTATTTGGTGTCACCTCTTCAAAGTTCCCCCTTCTATCACTCTTAGATCACTTTTATATCCGTTCTTTAATGGTAGGAAAGATAGATGCCACAGATGCATCTGCTCCTGCTTCTTATTTCTTCCTGCCTTCTCAAGATATGAAATGTTTTGCGTTCCTTACGCTCAGAACTTCTGAGCCAGCAGGGAGAGAGGAAATGGAGCTTGAAGGCCGGAGTTGCTGCTGCAGCCCCATGCCGCCTTGCAGAGGGGCTAAGCAGCCTTCTGGCTCAACAGCTCAAAAGCAAAGCAAGTGGGATGAACAAAGTGCTGCCGCTCTGTTACCTATTTCCCGGTGTTTCCGCATGCGAAAGAACCTGCTAAAAATTATGATGGATATGTTTATGGATGACGTACTAGCTTAGAAACAAGAAAGAGATTTTACTTTTTGTCCAGTCCTTGCCAACATAACTTTCAATTTTCCCCTGAATTTGAATCCTGGGATGGGTATCTGGATAATTCTGGAGGAGAGCAGAACAGGCTAACAGTTAGGCTACTAGTCAGGATCCATCAAGGAAAACTGCTTTCTCAAAGCTTGCTTTCCAAACCTCTTTCTGCAGGTATTGTGCTGGCACAATGCCCTGGGGAAACCCTGGAGACCACAGAGACTTTGAGCCTCAGCGCCATGATGATGGCTACATTGAAGTCATTGGGTTCACCATGGCCTCACTGGTGAGTATATTGCAGGTGTTATCTGACTTGGCGAATTCTGCGGGTGGCGTTAGAGAGTGCAAAGTTGTCCTCGTTACGTGGAATCATGGTGGTTCTTCAGTATTCAGTCAGCTAAGGCCAAAACATGCTCTGCTATTAGGTTTTCAAGTGAGATGGGCAATTGTAGTTTTCTAATAAAAGAAGTGTAATTTAATAAAAAAAAGTACTATTTGCAAAATATGGTTAATTTGCGAGATTATTACAGTAAAAAACAGCATGCATGCACGTTTTTACTGTGGGAATGTTCTGTGGTCAAATAATTACTGCTGGGTTTGTTAGCTTTTGTATATTTTAATCTATGGCATAAAAGTTCAATTTTTTTTGGTAAAACTGGCTACTGGAAACAAATATGAAAAGTTATATAAAATTATATGCCCATAGAGTTTCCACTAAAAATGTCGTGAAAATTTAGTAATAGCTGTGGAAAATTTAGTAATATTTCTGGCACAAATGTTCTCTCTTTTTATTCTGCTAGGGACAACAATTTTAATTTGGCAGTGCGGTTTCTGTCAAGGCTGTCCTTAAAGTGATCTAAAGCTGAGTTACGATAAAAACAGTCTCACTGTAAATACCTTAGTGTCCTACTATCACAGCAGTTAAACACAGTGACAGTCTCTTCAGAGGATGATTAAATGCAGTCAGAGAGTTGGTAGTTATCCCCCTGCAAGTGTTAGTCTACTGAAGGCACTGCAGCTTGAATTTAGTGTGGCCAACAGAAGCCATATATCAGGGCTTTCTGGCAGGTTTGTTTAGGTCATGCTTAAGTCCATACTTTTAGGCCTTTGTTGCTGCTATGTCTTGTGTGGGTGAGGTTAAAGCTAACATGGATAAGCCTGTTTTCGCTAAACTCACACCTTTATTTGTTGTGTGACCTCCCCTCAGTGCATCTCACTTTCAGTGAATACTCATGATAATAGCGTTTGCTTCCTCAAAGAGAAATCAGATAAATCTAATCTTCAAAGTAAGCAAAAGTAAAAGGTCACCTTGATCAGCAATCATTTATTTAGAAGTCTGGGTTAAGGATTCTTTGTTAGTCTCTTTTTTTTTTTTTGGTGGATCTAGTGGATTAGGGAAATAACGTACAAGTAAGCAGGCTTCTGTTTGTTAGTCTAGTAGATCTTGTGGGATGAACATATTTTATTTCACCCCTGAAGATTTTAGGGTATGTTTCTGAAAATGCTGTCAAAAGTCTACTTAGCATGTACCAACTGGCAATTTTCAGCTGGAATCTTTTTTGGGTTTGCTGGTAATGTGTCTCCAGCCACTTGCAGTAGCTAGAGTGATCTCAAAGCTACCAAAAATTTCAGTTGGGACTGAATTTTAGTAGTAGAGCCCTTTGAGCTGCTGTTTCTCTTTAAAGGAAGCCTGGTTCAGAACTGAGGGTCTACAAGTCTACATTGGCTGTGATGCTGAGGAACGTTGTAACCCTAGACTGTGTTGTTGTAATACTAACTTACTCTATACGTCTCCCGCACATGCTTGGTCATGCCCAAAAAGGTCTGAGAGGACAAGGAAAAGAAGTACTTTATAAGAAGTGTTGTTATGAATATTATTGACCATTTTATCATTTGATCCATAATATTAAGCACACAGAGTGGGATTTAAGGTCTTGACTTCTATTTAGACTGCTTTCTGTTAATGCATTAATACAGGATTTTTTTCCGCATCTGATAGATGAAAGTTAATATGCACACCGCAAATTAAAAAAATGCATTTATGCCCAAACATGTCTGCTTAGAACTTGAAGGATCTGCTTATTGCCCTCCATGTTTCATTTCTTTGAACTGAATTTTAAAACATGATATTTAATTGTTTTTAACAAGGTCCTTCTGCTTGCTCTTTTCAGCCTGTCTAGTTGTCTTGTGGTTGAGTTGCTATGTAAACTTTCATAATAAGGATTTTAGATTTATCTAATTCACATTAAGAACAATATTCTGTTCAGGAAGGGGAAATAATTTTTGTCTTGCAGATGTACCCAATTAGGGTTGTTGCTTTAAATATCAAATAATTAGTAGCATTACTGTTAGTGTAAAAATAAACCATCCAAAACAAATTGAAAACTTTAAGAATAAACACAGGTATTCATTTGTGCATGCACATGTGTGTATACATATTTGTATGTGTGGGTAATATGCTTGACATATACCGAGGTGATGGGATGTGCAATGCATACGATTAGGTATCTGCTCGTTGCCCACCACTTTTTCTTCTGAAATTTTAAGTTATGCTTCGCAATTTTGGAGTGAAAATACATTTATTGTGACTCGTTAGAATGCCTTAAACACGAAAGACTGTGTAATGGATGCTGTCAGCGAAACTGCATTTAACTATCTGTTCTGAGGTGTCTTTTCTTTGTCTTTCCTGTTTGTTTTGGGTTTGTTTCTTTTGCTTGTGTTTGTTTGGGTTTGTTTTTGGTTTTTGCTTTTTTCCAGGCTGCTCTCCAGGTGGGTGGTCATGGAGAGAGGTTGCATCAGTGCCGTGAGGTGACACTTTTAACATACAAGTCTATTCCCATGCAAGTGGATGGCGAACCATGTCGATTGGCTCCCTCACTCATTCGAATCTCCTTAAGGAACCAAGCCAACATGGTGCAGAAGAGCAAGAGGAGGACATCCATGCCTTTACTGAATGAGTGAGTTGGATATGTGCATGTCCTAACAGCAGGAGGGCCTGCTTGGGGCAGTGTATTCAGTCACGGATTTTGCATGTACTGGACTTGCAGTGCATTTACAAAAAAACCAAACTAAAACAAAAAAATTATACCTTCTGAACTCCCTTTCCACCATATTGTAAATACTTACCTGATTTTCTTTTACTCTTTTTACCTTATGGGTTGCCCTCTGTCTTGCTTTTTAGAAAGGTGTGGTATTTTTCAGTTATTTAGAGAGGTTTGTGCAGGCTCAGCAGTGTGCCTCTTGGCTTCTGACATTTCTGCATATGTATGCCTTTGCCTTTAACGTTCTTTTGATTCCTTTTCTCAACTTTATTGATCTGAGTTTTAAGCTCTATTGGAGATCCTGTAACAAATGGCCATAATCAAGAATTACTCAGGACATCTTGTAGTCTCTGTTATGGGAGTATGCTGCCTGGGACTGTTTATGGAGAAGGACCTGGAGGCCCAGAAAGGGCTGTTTGCACTTTGTAGGGAATCCTGCTCCAGTATAAAAACCCAAAATGAGAAATGAGTAATCTAAAGACAAACAGAAAAATGCCTAAGATAACTGGAAACCAGGAACATGCAGAGAAGGAAAGACAAGACTAACTTTCCTTTTAATAATTAAACCTTTATTGTAAGCACAGCAGCAATATTTTAAAACAAAAAAAAAAGTATGGAATTTTGACCTATGAAAATGCCCATCCAATAAAATAATTTAGATTATTTTGTAGAGCTGATTATTGTACTTACTCATATAGGAGGCCTTCATTGCTGCTAAAATCAGTGACATAGTAAAGTGCCTTTGCTGTTTTACATCAAGCATTCTTAAAGTGACGCAAACCAGCCTGTCCCTTCTACTGAGATACTGACCTAAAAGCCTAAAGTTATCAAGGATCCACATTTCATTCAAACATCCAATATCCATGCACTGAGGATTTCATTTTTCTGGGGAGGTGGGTGGGGGATTTTGCTGTTGCAGCTGTAATGGTGAGGCAAGGTTTATGAAGAGATGTAATATCTTTCATTAGACTAACTCATATAACTGGAAAAAACAGACGAGGTTTCAGGCACACCTTTTCTCTTCAGGTATCTTAAAGCTTGTCTGTGTCTTTCAACTGTATCATCTAGTGGAAGATATTGCTTCACTTCAAACTTTGAGTCCAGCCCTTTAGAGCTTCTTGTCATCCGCTGGTTGTCAATCTGTTCATGTAATCAAAGACTCCCTGGTTACTTTCAACATCTTCCTGTTCAATTTAGCACTCTGTGTTCTCTTACTGAGACTAATGCTTTAAGCTTCAGTAGGAGCCCATATCTGTAATGTGCAATTCCTATTTGCCTGGAAAATACATAAGGTATACTCATCTCTCTCGAGCAGTGAAGAATAGCAGACTCTTGCCTGTAGGCAGCGATGCCTGATTTCATCCAACCACAACTTGATTGTTTGCGAAAGCTAGAATTGAGCAGCAAGCAATCCTGGGGCATCTTTTTCTACGCCAAGGGAGGCTAATGCAAATGTAAATTGAAAATTCCTGGTATTTTGATCTGATAATTAGCATGACTAGGCTTGGATTTTGAGATCTGAATTTAAACTGTGGTATAGAAATGTAGTTTCATAATATATACTAGTTGTCAAGAGGATCTTGTTTGTGGTTTAGCTGGATTTCAATGTGCTATGGTAGACTACGCTGCTGCCTGTCCTTTGATTTGGCTGAGATAGTTACAGACCTGTGTTTTGGGAGAATAGAAATGGTCTGTCAGGGACTCTAGTCTCAGCCTTGTATCAGAAATGGGGTGTGTATATATTTATATCTACATCTATACCTATATCTCTGTGTGTGTATGTACTTTGTTCTCAAGTATTGAAGGGGCATGAGAGACAGGAGTTGAATCTCCTGGCGTGATAAAAAGTAAATGGTATGTTAAAGGTTAAGCTCTAGAAAGCATTTAGTATTGTAAGAAGTTCATTCAATATGATGCTGATTTGCAATATTTCACAAGAGAGAAAACTTTCAATTAAATATGTTTATCTACATTTCTTAACTTGATATCTGGAATACATCTCCCTATACCATTGAAATATCCCAGAAAGCCTTATATTTCATTGAACACAATAGATTGTTCTCTTATGACTGTCATCTGAATGTTAGATGTGTGAGATAAGTAAGTGCTTCTGGAGCTATCCCTCTAATTGTTAGACAGCTGTTCTTCAGCTCCTTGCCAGGAAAGTGATTAAAAAAAATTATCTGTCATCACAGTAACACACAGTTGCTATTATTGTCGGCTTTGATGATATTGCTAGATAAGGAGAGCAGTAGGAATGGTCTTTGGAGTTTTAGGTAGTCCAGTGTCACAAGTAGGAAAAGACTTAATTTGAACAAGTCTTACACTGTGTTTCTGTTTTCTTACTCTGTTCTCCTTTGTTTTGGAGGTTTTAGGGAGAGGGGATTTAGAGAGAATAGTGAGTTTGTTGTTTGCCTTATGGATGTACTTGAGTGAGGGAATAACAGTATTTTAAAATTGAAGAGCTCATATGTAATAGCTGAGTGAGAAGAACAGAAATTTCATGCGGCTCACTTGGGAGCAGGAAGGCTTTAGAAACATGGTTCTCTACTGACTGTAAGAGTTGCCCATCCTTCCTGATTGCAACTGTTCTCCTTCAAAACCTGTAGACATTCTGAGAGGACACTTGTATATGAGAAAAAGGGATCTAATCTTGTTTGACCTGTTTTTCCCTCCATTTTCCCACTCTTCTTCCAGCACCTTCTATTTATAACAGAAACTGCCTCTTGTGGTTCTAAACCGACCTTCAACTCTGAAATTCCTGTATGTTGAGAGTCCTTGTTTTATTTGTTACTGAATAATTTACTTTTTTCAGGGTGTGGGGAAAAATTCAGCAGCACTTTTGACACTGTAGAAGTTCCTAGTCTTTCATAGTCTTAAAAACCAACCAACCAAACAAAAAAAAACCCAACACCCCAACAACAAAAACCAACCAACCAACCAAAAAACCACCCAAACATTGGCCATGGAAACAAATGAAGGAATAAAAATCCAATGTTTCTGTGGGGCTACTTAAACTGAAGAAGCCTCCCTTCCCTGTTGATTGCAGCAACATGAAAAACTTCAAGCGGCTAGAGAACAAGCAAATATAATATGCTGCATTTTGTCATAGCTGGGCAAATTACTGGCAAGTAGTATTTTATTCAGTTATTTCATCTTTCACTGCTGAATAGCCTACAAACAAATTTCTCAGTATATTAATTGTCCTGAACTATTCATGGACTAGTTGCTGCAATTAGTGATCCTTCTCCTTACTGTTCATCAAGAATTAATTTTTTAAATACTTGCTTTCGGAAAATTAAGCTGGTTTGTATGTCACATACAGATTATATGAGTACTCTTGAGTAGGTGACGATGACCTCTTTATGGTTTGTACTCTTCAGATAACTTTAAAATTTTGAGTTGAAGCATAGTGGAGGAAAGTTACTTGGTGAATACAGTTGCAGTGCTTTGAGTTTGTTTCTAATGGAGGCTGTTCAAATGTAAAAGGCAGGCATAATCTCTTCCTCATCCTACAATGCATTGCTCTAGAATGGAGATAAGTAACAATCCAATAAAGTGTTTCAAGCCAGAAACAACTTCTTAGGTGCAAGGAATGTACAGGATAGGGTGATGCTGTTCACACTTGGGTATGGATTGAAACAGGATAGGGTGATGCTGTTCACACTTGGGTATGGATTGAAACAAGGCAGATAAGTGGGATTGTGGGGAAAAAAAGGTGGGTTTCTTTTCTTCTCATATGTCTCTTCTCTTTGCATCAGCAAAAGCAAATTTTTGCTACGGCCAGATCATCAGACTTCAGTTTTTCTGCAAAACAGTGAATTATATTCTTATTCTCCTTCCCTTAAAAGACTTGCTAGCTAAGTTCTCATTCCTATTCTCCACTATGGATCATGGTAACATGTAAAAGAGACAACATATAGCTTGGTTTGCTGTGATCAAGCCAATAATATGGTTCTTGTGAGCTATAAGCAAAACGTCTATGGAATAGGAAGAGAAGCTTTGGTTCAATTTTCCAGGAGTCATTTTCTGATTAGAAACTACAGTTTAGCATGCTGCTCGGTACGTTTCAGTTAATGATTACTCAAAACCTCAAAAGATGATATTTTGCTTTCACTGGCTTTTAGTTTGCATTGAGGAAGAATGTCCTGCATGATGGAAGAGAAAAAAGAGGAAAGAACTTATAGATAAAACATATTCCATACCCTTTCGAGAAGCAAAGGGTCTGTCTGAGTATGAACACTAAAAGAGAGTCAGTCTTGGGAGTCACTATATATAAAATGCATGTTTCCCTAAGGTACATGAAAGAAGAATGGAGACAGCAATTTGTCATTGTGGATACAAAATCTCCAGTAAGGGTATTTTTTTTTTTGTCCTTAAATGTTAACTACAGTTGGCCAACCTTTGGAGACAATTCCACCCATTCAGATCTTGGCTTTGATGTTTGTTTGCATTTCTGGACCTGCTTCCAAAGTCTGCTGCCTTCAAATTTTTCAGTGCCTGTGGAACAAATCCTGGAGCTCCTCGTCTTCCTTGTATAGCCGTGTGCCTAGCTTGTCATTGGTCCTCCTCACTCATGTCTTTAGAAAACTCCTGTGTGCCATGTAGCAGTGGTTTTTCTCCATTTGCATGTCTTCTGTAGCTCTTGGCTTCCTATTGCGAACTTGGAGCTCTGCATGTCTCTTCATTCAACTTTTATGTGACACATTCCTTTTGCTTCTGTTTAAATGTTGTATGTCTTTCTCTTTCTTTCTTCTCTCCCTCTCTCTCTCTCTCTCTCTCTCTTTCTCTCACTCCCTCTGCCTTTTTCCTTGTCTATCCACACTGTGTGCTGCCTTTCTCCTGGTCACTCATTTCCTGCTGCCTTATAGTATCCATAAAGTGCAGTCTGCTGACCTGAGGAGAGTCTCAGCTCCCCCCGATTCCTTCACTGTGTGAGTATCTGGCTTTTATTTACTTTCAAAGTTCCATAGTCTTTTGCTGTTACCCTGTGTGTCATTCAACCAGGAGACGGGGTAGTAAAATCCAGTGACAGATGGGAAGCAGGAGCTCAGGTGACAGTATGGCAGGCATAGGGCAGTGGCCTCACCAGCAAAGGCACACTTCCACAGTACCCAACTAAGGTGAACAGGGCATGTCTGGTGATGGTGACCAGGTTCAGTCAAGAGTCCAGGTCACCAGACAAATCCATAGCAACAGGCAGGTCTGAAGTTAAGCGCCAGGCACCATGCCTGGAAACAGTTGAGATGAGAGCTTTCCATCCTTTGGTTTTGATCAAAAACGTACTGTGAACAAACTCAGCCATAAGCCATACGTCCAGATAGAGCTGATCTCTCAGCCATACCTCCAGATAGAGCTTATCGAAACAGGAAATTATTCCCCCAGAGGAGTGGTGTGACACTGGCTGCAGCTGCATTGAAGATTGAGACAAACCCCCCTGCCCCTTGGCAATATATTGATTGTCAGCAACTCCACTGTACCAGCTTGCTAGATAGTAGCTAAATTATTCAAGAGCCTTTTTTTTAAAATGTGGTGAATCGGCACTTACAATGGTACAACAGTACAAGTGTTTTTAAGATGGTGTCTTCTAATTCATCCTGTTTATGGAAACATGCCATATTATGTAAACCTCGGTGTGTCCACAATTGAAACAAACAAACAAACAAATCCCTCTCCATTCTCAACCAAAAAACCAAAATGCATGTTAATATAATATGTCAACTCAGGCAGTGTTGTTTGTCTCCAGAAATGGTTTTTACTATTCAGTCAAAAAAGACATGTTTTGCTTTGTGTTGACATCCCTTTTGTGTTCTTACTTTGCCGCTCTTATGATGTACATCTTTTCAAACACATTAGGACTATCAAAGAAACAAATTTGAAATATATGTTGGGAAATCACAAATTTCAGAGCTATAAATCCAGGTATTCAGGGCAGAAACTTGATTCCAAGAATGATTCCTATTATATCATAGAAGAAAGTCAATGGTATATGCTAAAAAAACTCCCACTGACGCTTCTCTCTTCTAAAGACTGAGCACGTGCAATAGATGGCATAGAAAATGTTCAACAAACCGAGGGTTATTTGGGAAAACTGACTGAATAATTTTAAAAGCAAATTTCAGTTTCGTAGAAAAGAGCCTGGGGGTCCTGGTGGGTACCCAGTTGACCATGAGCCAACAACATGCACTCGTGGCAAAGAAGGCTAATGGTATCCTGGGCTGCATTGAGAGTGTTGCCAGCATGTCAAGGGAGGTGGTCCTTACTCTCTACTAAGCACTGGTGAGGTACCAGCTGGAGTGCTGTGTGCAGTTCTGGGCTCTCCAGTGCAAGATAGATATGGAGCTACTGGAGAGAGTCCAGTGAAGGGTGATGAAGGTTACTAAGGAGCATTCCTCCCATGAGGAAAGGCTGAGAGAGCTGGGTCTGTTTAGCCTGGTGAAGAGAAGGCTGAGGGGTGATTTCATCAGTGTCTATAGGTATCTCAAGGAAGGGTCTAAAAAAGACTGAGATAGGTTCTTTTCAGTGGTGCCCAGTGACAGGACAAGAGGCAACGGGTACAAACTGAAACACAGGAGTTCTCTCTGAAGATCAGGAAAAATGTTTTTACTGTACGGATGACTGAGCACTGGCACAGGTTGCCCAGAGAGGTGGTGGAGTCTTCATCACTGGAGATACTCAAAAGCTCCCTGGACATTGTCCCGGGCAGCCTGCTCTAGGTGGCCCCCACTTGAGGAGGGAGTTGGACCAGGTGACCTCCAGAGGTCTCTTCCAACCTCAACCATTCTGTGATTCTGTGAAATTTCAGAAAGCTGCAAGTTCCACATTTTGCAAACAAGGAAAGATTTCTAATTCAGTGTGCCTTATTCCTGGATCGTGTTTGCTGTACTCTGCTAAGGAACAGAAAGTAATACAAGTAACTTGTCTCACTGATGCAGCATCTAAGCAAGCCTCTGGAAGAAAGACTGAGATAAGCCTTATTGCTTACACAGAAAAATAAGCAAGCTGTGAATCTGGGAGAATGGGTATTGCTTCCAAGTTGAGGGATATCCCTTGGAAAATGACCTCTGAGTTTTGATAGTTCATTTAAATGTCTCATTTGATATCAGCTGTCAGGATAAGGCAGGGAGAGAGAGGCTTGTGAGCCCCAAACTAATTTGTAAGTCAAAGATGTTCTGTATCTTAAAATCTGTAAAAATAGATTAAACATGCTGCTGCACTGTGGCTGCCAATTAATGTGTCTGGCAAATTAAAATAGGAACCCATGAGGTATTAGGGAAATTTGATTTGGAATGTGATTGCTTTGAGATTCTATTGTTCTTTTTTTTTTTTTCTTTGGTTTTTTTTTTTTTTTTTTTTTTTTTTTNTTTGTTTTTTTTTGTTTTTGAACAACATGAAGAGCTTCACTTCAGGGCAGATTCTGACGAGACCTGGTGATGGATACAGCCTGTCTTAAGATAAATTTCAGGTTTTCTGCAGCAGGGGAATTTGGGGCAGCCAAAATTCAGGCACATATGGTCTTTGTTGCACTACACAGTAGAAGTGTAGTGTGATCCATTTCAAATGTTTATACAGGATGCATAAGTAAACATAAGTGTTGTATTTTTAATTGAAGCTCTTTTAAAAGGAAGGTAAAGACTTGCATTTTCCAGCTGGATGTTCAGTTGAGATGAGAAGGATGCACATGTGAGAGTACATTTGCGCTGTGTGGTTGATGCAAAGGAGTTCTGAAAAAAAATATTTACCATTTGAAAAATAAAACATAACTGACTTACATAGCTCTTACCATCCTTTTACAAGTGAAATGAGCACTGTGGATAAGCTGTGATTTATTTTTTTATTACAAAATCTGCATAAATGAAAATACAAGCATCCCCTTATTAGTTTGTACACTTTTATAGGGTAATGATTGCAGCAAGGTATGCATATAAAAACCGTGTGAATAGCAAAGGAGTAATAGGAAAGAATTTTTTCTTTTAGAGATCTAAATGCCAAACAGAATTGTCTTTGTGGGTTAGGTTGAATATGGGTGTTTTCTATAGGAGGATTGTCTAATAAAGAATAGTAGGAGACAAGGCATAAGGGAGAAAGTGTCAGTGAGCTATTCTCCAAATGCATAGTTAAGGATGGAAATGCTTATATATATATTTTTTTTTTCCTCTTCTCCATTACATGAATTATAGGGAATTGAGTCTCTTTATTAGTTTTTCCTGTTTAGCATGTGGGCTTTTATTTAGTGGGATCATTACTATCGGAGAATCCATTGTGCTTGGAAGTGTAAAGTGCAAGAGAACTGCAGCTGGAGTGGTGAAGGAGAAAGAAAACGAAGACCAGGATTCTACCTGGCACTTTGGTGCATGTTTAAGTGTATGTGTGGGTCTGGCCTTTCTACAGCAAAACACTCAAGCACTTGCTGAAGCAAGTGTAAGGTAAGAAAGTGCAAAAGGGTTTAGTACAGTTGGGTTAACCTGACTTATCTGGGATAACAATCAGCAAATGGAAGGAAAAAAAAAATGTGGTGGAGCTTATATTTTTAGGGGTATTTTTTAGGTGAAGAGCTTAGCAAGAGCTTTGCCTTAAAATAGCAGTGGACTTTTGTGAAGCACTGAAATTTGCCCATCAGAAGTGTCTGGAAAATTCTGCTCTGTTGTGGCAGTTCTTATGTTTTAAGTAGATAAATGCTCTGAAAAACACAGTTATTTTTAATGTATCATTTCCAAGCTCTGCCAATGAGATCTTAAAAGTAAGGTTAATTTTTTTTTTTCTCCTCTGGTTGCTGCTTTCCTCTTTCCAATTGTTCTAAACACTGGAACATTTAATTAATTTTGCATGTTTATTTCTTCTCTAGGAGATAGGTAATTCATTAATCTGTCACTGCAAACGTGCCCCAGAGGAGTGTGATGATTTTTTTTTTCTAAAGTTTATTTTTTGCAAAGGAGGGGCAGTAGAAGATTTCCTTTTATGTTTACGGAACCATATTAAGATCTGTATGTGCACAGACTGCTGTAGTGCTGTTGGACTGTTTATTATTATTATTGTTTCCTTTCTCCATGCAGACACAAAGCATAAGAAACCATTCACAGGATTCATAAATAATTGAGATAGGCATTAGGGCATGTATAATGTAAAAGTCTGTCTTCCCAGTTGAACCAACCTGATGGCGTGGCAGAGGTGCTGTCAGGTTGCTGCGCAGGAGTGCCCAGGGCAGGACCCAAGCTTGCTCTGCCTGTTTTCTTTCCTGGGTGACTGGAACACGTTTCTTAGGAAAGGTAGCTGTGTTCCAAATGAGTTGGCTGGCATCTCTTTGCCAGTTGCTGGATGATTAATAGGGGTGAGAGGAGGAAGTCACAGCTTCATCAAAAGCTGAGTGTGTTTTCTTGGTGAATGGAAGTAGATCAGGTTCTGCTGGTAGTCTCAGAATAGGTGTGTGTGGCTTTACTTCAGTGGGTTTAAACAAGTCGTGGAATGAAAGGCATTCTAAAAAAATAAGTCCTTCTCATTCTTTCCTGTCAGTGCTCTGTGTTTTTAGGTTTTGGGTTTGGTGGTTTGGATGGGTTTTTTTGGCAGGGGGGAAGGTGGTGGTGGTGACACTTCTAGAATCCCAAAAATGCTATAGTTCAGGCATAGGAGAAAACAAATGCACACCTTTTCTTTGGTAAGCAACTTCCAGCAGTGGCGTAGGTGGTGTTAAAAATTACTTCACCTTATAAACAGTTCATCTAGCACGATGTTGACTTTCTAAGACCTATCCCTGTAAAAAGAGTGTTTCTGATTCTGATGTGTAACCTGGTGTACCATGGGATGGGTATCTTCTCACAGAAGGGTAGACTTAAAAAAACACAAAAATTAAATTAATTATTTATGTTAGTGAATGTCTGCAGATTTTAAGAATTTCCAGAAAGCATGTCCTATTCTTTATAATAGGAATTATTCAATATCTAGGTGATCTTCTGTATTTGTGTGGAAAAGTCAAATGCTGTTTGTCTGATAGAAAGTACTACAATTTCCCTGTACTGTTCATCCATTTTTGCAGCTAAAACAGGAAAGAAAATAATCCTCTTACTGAAATTACATATCTTTTTGATGTGAGCGTAATAATTTTGAGAGGACCTCATAACATCTCTGTATAATCTTTCATAGTTTGTTCCAACTAAACAATGTGCATAGCTTTTCTACAAGGCTCATTTGGATTGTTATTTAATAATGCTCCGAATGTGCACTTCTGGTCCATGCTAATCAGAAGTCCATCAGCTAAAATTCAATATGGTAAACTAGGCTATCTATGCTATTTAGATTTGTTTTTAAATGAAACCATTATAGCTAATCAACATGAATGAACAGAATGTTTCAGTTGACCTGAATCTGTATTTATGGTCCCATGGGACATATGACCTTTAGGATGTAATTCAGTGGATTGTTGTGTTTGGGGAATGAGGTTCTTAATTAGATTCTTTAGGAGGTAATGGAATTCATTCATCTGTACTTTAAATTACTTTTCATTGACTATGTAATACACCATCTTGAAGAATAATAGAAGTAAGAAATTTAAATATTTCAGGTTAAATTGCAGTGCAGCAATCCCCCCCCCAAATTTATGTATAAATTGTCTACTGCTGTATCTGGAAAGCTTTTTCCCTCTCCTTACAGTTGAGCAAGTTGATTTATACAGTGTTTAGAAACATCCATTTCTATTAATACTGTACTAATGCTTGCTTTCAGTGACATTCATCACCCTATTATTAGCTTTTACATGGACATGCTTATGTACTTAAGCTTTGTGGTTTCTGAATACACTGAGTTTGTCTGAACAAGATAAACTGTGCAATTGGTATAGTAATATGGATTATTACCAGCATCTGTGAAGACTACAGAAGTATTGATGATGGAAGTGTTTTCCTCAGCTGCATTAAATAGAACTCTGTATGGACCTCATGAGTTCTGTGAATGAAGGAGTTAATTAGTTGGATGATGAGGACAATATTCCCTGGTGTCAATTGCCAGTCTGACAGCACAGAGAATGAATATTCACAAAGTGAATTTTAGAGCCAAAGCTATATTGAATAGGTAATAAAATTTAGTGAGACATTAATATAATGTCAGCCAACAACCATATTATGACAGCAGAGTTTTTGCAAATAAATCAAGAACAAAACCATTCAATTTCTGTCACTGAATAAATGTTTTTGTGCGTGTATATGTGTATATATATGTATTTATAGGTGTATGTAAGCACATACATATTTATATGTGAGTTATGAATGTATTACCTGTGACTGAACTTAGCTAGGTATATAAAATCTCTGCTCTGTAGAAAGGACCTCTTAGCATTCATATTTCTGATAATAGTTTATTTTCTATAGAAAGTTGCTGTTTGCAAGGTTACATTTTTATAACTAAGACAGCTAAACCTCTCAAATGGGCAAAATGACAAGTTCTGTTTCTCTCCAGTTGTTATGTTTTAGCACACACAGCTTGCGTATGGAGTAGTTCCATGTCTTTATAAAAAGGGGGGGTGAACAGGAGGAGAAACAGGAGAACAGGAAACTCTGACAGTTGCCAGCTGATTACCCTCCCACACTTGACCTGGAAAATAACTATTTCTCCTTAGGTAATACATTGCATTTAAGATGGTGTGCTTGTTTTTTCCATAGAAGCAAATTCAGAGATATGCAGTGCGTTGATATACAAAAAAATTATACTTTTTACAAAAGTATTGGAAGTATCCTCTTAAATATTTTCTAGTTAAAAGGTGCTTTTGGGGAGTGTATGTGGCTCCTGGAGCAACAAAAATATTTTAGATTTGCTGTTGATTTTAGATCTTTTTCCCCCTCCAGTAGAGAATATAGACAGTTATTAGAATTATTTGTAATGATAACTATTCAGACAAGCATCCAAGTATTTTCAGGCATTGTATTTTTAGCTACAAGTAAAAAATCGTAGTGGGNGTGTGGGGTGTGGGGGGGGGGGGGGGGGAAGCAACACAAAAAATATCACTGTACTGTTATTGAAAGCCTAACTATTACCCTAATGAAGGTGCAGCCTTGGGGAAAAATGGGTAGATGGCCTTGGGAATAAGGAATTGAATTTTGGGCTGAAGAGTTCTGTTGAATTCTTGCCTCTGTCAAAGATTAAGTGTGTAAACTTGCCTTCATCTCTACTTCCTTTTCTTTTCCTTCACCTTTCTTATCTAAACCAGGAACCACAGGAAAAATTATCACTTCTGAAAACTCAAACATTATAGTTACATATAAGTACTAAACAGAAATATTGAAACAGCACCTTTTAAAATCACTTCTGATTCAACGATGATTTTTCTGGATCAGACAAAAAATTATTTATTAACAGTTGTGGTTTTTTTTTTTTTAGTGACCTCAGGCTTGCTTGAGTTGTTTCACCTCAACATTTGGAAATGGAAACAATTGCATGACGGAGACAAGCTCCTATGGAAGCTGGGGAGAGGATTACCATCCCTGTCCCCAGTATGTCCCATAATAGAGCTTGGCTTATCTCCAGTTGCCTCTATCAGGCACAATCCTGTCCTGCCATGCACCTAAGGAACATGAGAAAGGCCAGTTTGTGGAAGGAGAGGAAGTGAAATTGTGAGTGGGAAGTATTAAAGATCTTGTAGCTGTAGTATATTCCGCACAGACAGTGCAGAGTTACAAAAATATATAAACAAATTCATCTCTTAACAGTGAAGAACACCAGTAGATTGCTGGAGAAGCCAGACTGATGGAATGCAATGGATGTTTAAAAGAAAAGTATCACTTATATATCTGCTATTGAAGATCTAAGAGGACAAATCAAGGAGAAAAAGGAGTTGGTGATCTTCTGTTAGGAGTTAAAATTACAGTTTACCTCAGGAAGATGCAAAGTTCCTGTGCTAAACTGTTTTCCCTCTATTATGGAGAGCAGCACTGGGTCACAGAGTGGAAGGGTCTGAGCATCACACACAGAGGAGCTCTGTAGAAAGGAAGAAATGGAAAAGATGAAGTAGGGGGGGTGGCCATGGTGTGGTCCTGGTTTGGTGGGAAAATATTCGCCGTGCTGGGCTGAGTAATTCTTGTGCAGGAGTATCAGCTTTGTGGTCAAGTGGTTATTTTGAACTGGTGATTGGAGAGCATATTTTTTTATAGAGTTCCAGCTTGGGTTGCTGAAAGATTTCAACACAAAAGTACAGATTTTGTTCTGGCTTCAGGAGAAACAGCAGTTAGAGACAGTATTTTTGGGCTTGGTTTACACTTGGCTTAATCTTAATTCAGCACAGAGTAAGGATGGCTGTCTTTGTCAAGTGTTATAACAGTGTTTGAGCGACACAGGACTAATTTCTCTTCTAATGCTTGGGAAAACTGCACTTTTAGAAGACTCTAGTGTCTGAATCTCTGAAAATATTTACGTTATAGGCTATGTATATATACTTTATAGACTATGCTACGTGGGTTTCAAGGTCTCAGTGTTTTCAAGTTTAGCCAGGTGCAGGGATGAGGAGGAGACAGATCTGAGCACTTGATGTAAGATGGCCAACAGGATTATTTCATACCATGAAAGTCACATTCAATATAAATTTGGAAAGTTTTCTGTGAAGTGCTCTGTCTCCCTTAATGGCGGCAATCCAGAGAACTTCTTGCCCCAGTGCCGGACATCTGAGCCCTTCCCTTCCTCCCGAAGCCGTAGTGCTCACAGTGTCCGATGTTTGCTGTCCACTGCTGGGAGAGCACAGCTTACTGACGATAGAATTGGCTGAGTATAATCCTTGTATATTTTATATTGTCATTGAGATCAATATAGGTTCTTTAGTATTATTAATGTTAATTATTTAGTCTTACTCTATTAAATCTGTTTATATTTCAACCTTCAGGTTTCTTTATTTTCCTCTGATTCCCCTTCCTGGGTGGGGAGGGGTCATTGGGTGATAGGATAATTGTCTAAACAACAACAAATAGTTGTGTGTTTCTCAAATCATAACAAACAGAAATAAGTTGCTGAATTCTGTCTCCCAACACTTTTTCCTGCCTGCTGAGCTCAAAGAAGTAGAGGTAATTTACAAGCAGTCCCTTTCCCACACCTACCAACAATCCCCAGGTTGTGAACCCATTGTCTGGAAGACAGCTACCTTCATCATCACGGGCGGTGGCAGAACATTATGGGAAAAGCAATGTAGCTTCTTCCCATATTGTACCAGCGCATCAAAGGCTTCACGTGTCAGAGCTGTCAGTCTGTCATTTTCATGAACCCTACTACATGCAGTGAATTATTTCTTTTCTCCCCTCAGACAAAGACTACGCATTTAAATTCCTATGTTTTCTGACTTAAACATTTTCTTATCTTTCTTGGCTAAAAATAAAATCTCCTATAATTTTTGTTTTTGAATCACATTTTATAGAATTTGGAAGGGAATGTAGTTCCTGAGACTATGTTCATTTCTCAGCCAGCAAGGTGACGTTTAAATTTGTCTTAAAAAGAAAAGAAGGGAAGAAAAAAGTGTCAGACTCAGTGCAATTATGTTCTGTTCCATCTATGCACCTTTCCCCTCTATTTGCATGCACTCATCTTCTCTGGGTTGCTGAGCCAGCTGTAGAGCCTGCAGGTGGAGCATGCTGCTCTGTTGGATGATGTAAGGGCACCTGCGTTAGCTGCCCCCTGAAGCTGTGCTGGAAGTTACCATCCCAGGTGTCTGTTATCAAATTGCAAAAGCTTATCTTAAATATGGGCAGTTTGCTGATATCTTGGGACACTTTGATGCAATAGTCCCTCTCAATCAGCACAGGAAAAACATTGGGCAGCCTATATGTGCCTGAGTGTGTCAGTCTTGCTGCCACTGTTAAGCATGTATGATTTCTTCTAAGTTGTTCTTCATGTATCTTAGGCTTATTTTCATCATTAATATAGAAACTCCAGTTCAGAACATGAATTTTTTCAGTGCAGCTCCTTCTAACATGTTGTCTTACACTCCATTTTTGAAGGCACCCTCAATTCTTTATCCTTTATTACTTTATAGGCAGAGTGCGTGTGCCAAAAGAGCTTTTTTTTTTTTAACTGGGACTTGATTTTCAATCTTTATTTTCATCTGTCCAGATGTGACAGAGCTGTTTATGCCAAGACAGAGAAAGCATGCATTAAGCTAGTGCTGAAATAATTGCTAATTGCCATCCCAAGGGCTCTACCAGGAGATGGCCACAAACCATGTGTCTGCAGTATTTTCAGGTCCAAAAAAAACGTGCTCACTTGTTTAAATAGAAAGAAAAACTTTACATTTTTGAAATGTGGCTTGTCCTGATCGGAGTTTAAACTAGCAGTGCAAATGCTGTGGGTCAAATATCTTAAAACTGCGATAAACAAAAAGTAAGCCTGCGTATTTATGACAGAGCACAGTATTTCAACTTTTAAAAGGCAGTGTGTGTGTATTTGGTGGTCATACCACTGGTAGAGTTCTGTTACTAGCTAGATTAAAACAGAGAAAATAGACAGTCTTTCAGTGGAAGACACAGGATGAAGAATCTACTTTTAACTGAGCCAGGGGCTGGTTCTTACAGGACAGACACTTGATATATGCATGATAATACACAGGTTATCTATCTATCTTTAAAAGTGGAAAATGCAAATGTAGCCAAGTTAATTTACATAGAATTCAGCTAAACTTACAAAATCAAGTAACAGGTTACAATAAGGTGGAAGCCAGCATGAAATCAAAACAAAGCTTTTCAGGACAACTTTCTATCAATATATGGACACCTAAATTTCTAGATAGGGACCCACTGAGTGTTTCAAAATTATATAGACAGTTGAGGCATCTAAATCTGCTTGAAATCTGTAGAAATGAGGTTCCTGTGCTGCTGCTTCTTTTGAAAGTCCTCCTGCATTCTGTGTATTGGACTCACTATTGTGGAAATGCATTTCTTAGCCACATTTCTGTTGCCTGTTTCCCAGAACAGAAATGCTGAATGAAAATCCTCTAGGGATATGAGAGTGGATGCTCTCATGGGCAGAGGAATGATTGTCCTGAGAGGCTTCCCAAGAAAGCATCTGTGTCCTGAAACACAGTTTGGCGGATCTACTGGCTGTGGTAGGGCCTTAGGGATGTACAAAAAGGCAAACTGCAGAGGGGAGGGGTAGCTATATAGAGATTAGAGAACTCGGGAAAACCTCTGTAATTCCAGAGAACTCAGGAAAACCTCTGTAATTCCAGACCACCCAGCCAGCAGATGAGCTTCTTGATCTTGCTTGTCATTTACGGTCTAATGTCTATGTTGTGTGGTGGGTAGTCATAATTTTAAATGTAGTGATGGGCATGTGAGGAGTTGCCCCAATTTTGAAGAGGCTTGCTCTTTTTCTTCTTTCAGAGAAGACTAAAATCACTTCATATCCTATTTTTTGTTTTGCTCTTCCATGGAATATTTCATCTAAGAAGCTTTCTTCTTTTCTTGCAGTCCTCATTCCATCCCAGATCGTCTGCGGATCAGAGTGAACAGAATTAATTTACAAGAATATGAGGGGCTACATTACGACAAGGAAAAACTCCGGGAAGCCTGTAAGTTGGAAGAAGCTAGGTTTTAGCTGCTTTTGGTAGAACACTCTGTATGAGTCTTACATTAACAAAAAACACTCAAAACAACAACAAAAACCCCCAAACACAGTGTCAAGCATGCATTTTTGTATGAGTCATGTGGAGCGTATATTCATCTATCTGTGTATATGCACATACGTATTCTCTCTATAAATATTCCTCCCTATAAAAAGCATATATAGAGAATTCACCTGTTTTCTTACTTAACTATGCCTTCTGCAAGTTGATTTTATTTACTGTAAAATAAGTGTTTTTCACACTTTTTTTTTATTAATGTCTTTCTGTTGGTTCTGCGCGGTTTCTACTAGTGTGTGAAACTATTCAAGATTTTATGATTAGCATTGAATTTGAAACTGAATCGGGGGACCATGATTTATTTTGTACTGAGAATGTACTCTGACCTTGAACATGGTTCTTGCACGGGTGCATTTATCTTGGGAAACAAATCTGGCTTCCCCAGTCCCTTATTCTTTAACAGCCTTCAGTTTTCCACATAAGAGAATAATCACTGTTTTGTTTCCTCATATAATGGTTTAATTGCCACATTCAGGGGTAAGTCAAAAGCAGACAGCCGGTTGCTTTGGCAACATTGATGATGATGATCCATACTTAAAAATGGAGTTCCTTTCCTTGGTGACACACAGAGTCATTAATCAATGAGGGACATGGCTGCTTGTGATAACAATTTAATGGTCTTGTTCATGCATCTGGCTCATTATTCATATTAAATTACAAGGATGACTGTTTGTTGTGCAACAGAGCTTCAGTTCCCTCTGTAATACAGAGCTCTCTGGTAATTACAGGATGACAATCCTTTTAATTGGTTTGCTTATCTTAGTGTTGGAAGATAGTTAAACTGTTTCACTTTCACTCCTCTAGTCCCACCCCCCCACCCCCCCTTATTCTTCCAGTTCACCAGCTCTCCTTCCAACAAAAGAACTGAAATGGCTTAAATTTTACTGTAGGTCCTGATGACCTTTTCTGAAGTTTCTGTTAGTGTATTTTGGTCATAGTTAAAGCAGTCAAAGCCTTCATCAGTGGACTGAGAAGAATTTTAACAGGGTGAGGATTATGACTCACTGGAGAGGAATTTGCTTCAAGTTTACATTGAGAGTTTGACCTTGAATGGACCTTGAGTAGGCCATATTGAACCCATGTCTATCCAACCCTGTTAGAAACAATCTGATTCATTTGATGTTTCATTTTACAGTTTCCCATCTGAGGAGAGCTACCCTCATCCATCCTCACTACGGATGTAAATTTCATGCATGTATTTAGTATATATTATGTAGTCCTCAAAAGCCATTTATACATTCTGTCATAAAATATACATCTTTTTACACTGTTGTCACTGCAGTTGTAAATGAAGATTTATGTTGTCACCTGCAAAAAACCATAGTGATAACATTACAAAAAATGACACAGAATGATCTAGAATCTCTGAGATCTAGTTTTAGGTTACACATGCATTTGATCACTTGCTGGCTGTGTCCTTAAGAGGTTTTCATTCAAAAAGTGGAGGTTTGTCCATGAAGAGTTAAAATGCATGCTTTCAGACATTGGCAGGCCATTTGCAGTAAGACCCTTTTGTCTCTTTCAAGTTGCTGCGTGGCCAGCTTGATAATATAGCATAGCTGGTCTGGAGTATTCTCCACAGATGTTTTTCATGAAGTTGTTTTTCCTATCTGCCCGCCTTTAGCTGTCTCAGTAATGCTTGTGCATTACTATTCTTACGTGAAAACATGAGAAAGTAAATAATATCCCCATCAACCTAAAATAAATCAGAAAAGATACCTCACCTTACCCATTTCAGTTATGAGGAATGTCCTGTGTAAGAACATATAATTTACAGCATACACTGATAGTCATCAGCCTTCTTCTCTGGACATAGAGCTTTTAAGTGTCTCCTATCAGAATTGTCGAACCTTTAGTTTTCAGGAGGATGATCTTGATTTGAGGACTTCTGGGTGATGCTAATTACGACTGAAGGAAATTATGTATGGGAAGAGAAGTGCTATCTAAACAGTCAGAAACCAAACTGTTTTAAATATTCTAGCCGGCTTCTTGAATTCCATGAAGCAAAAAATAGGAAATCCCTGTGGCCCATTGAGCACAGACCTAAGTGCCAGTTTTCCTGTGACTTACTGCAAGATGCTTGCATCTCTTCTGGAGATTGAGGCATAGCCAGTCATCAAGCTGCATGGTTACACTAGAGGACTTAAGTTTTACGAGGAAGAAAGCTGGAAAATCACCTAAGTCTTCCTCTTAAGAAAAGCAGATAGCCATTTTAATTGCATTTTTGACATAGCTAATTGGGTAAATTTTAAATGGTTTTCTGGTGGCAGGTCGATGGATTGCTGCCTGCCTGGTTCTGTCAGATGCTAAATACTTACATGAAATATGCGTGCAATGTCCTCATCAGTAAACCATTTCATGGAGCATTGCCACTAAAAGTTACTTGGCTAAAGGGGGAGGAGGGGAGTGCTAAGGGAGGAGAAGCGACTCTCTGTCCTTTACCAAAGAAAGTGATTATGGAGGGAGGGGAGTGGAAATAAATAAATTTCCATGACAGGTGAATAACTGAAATTTTGTCAGTCTGAATTAAAATTTAAACGCAGATAATATGTGTGGACTAGCAAAATACAAGAACACTTGTATTTGGCCCTGTTTCTACAATAGTGTTTTTACAAGGCCTGTTACTGTCAACGGGGTTAACTTCCTTCGACATGACTGTAGCTCTCAGGTGCAGGTATGTCTCACTAAATGCTTGCAAAAGACTCAATTTACATATCTGTCCAGGCTTTGGCAGAATACCTGCAACTTAATTCCAGAATGCCATACTTACTATCCATTCCTTGCCCACAAGGGCACTTTTACCTTCCTAAATCATTTGAAAGCCAAACCAGAATCTCACAGCAATCTGAACAGGAAAAAGGAAGTCAGTTAATAATGAGTCATGCTGTTATCCCTGAAGGAAAAATAGCAAAGAAGCTATTATGTTTTTTCGCCTGTTACATGTCTCCATAATAGAGTTTTGAGAGCTCTGACATCAGCGTAATAATCTGGATCACTTTTAACTCGCAGTAAATACATTTCACTCCCCTTGTTTGTTTGAAATACTGATTTGATTCTATCAACTACTTCACCTAAAATTGCACTTCCCAACGTATAACAACTCATCATAAAAACTGTTCCATGAAGATTAATCTTCACTCTGCTGGAGGTAGACACCTCATTTTGAAAACCTCCTGAGCAATTAAGAATGTCATTTTGTCCTCTAAAGGGCATGACCGTTCTTAGACCATTCTCCTTCTGTTGCTTTCTACTTTTCTTGTCACTGCAGCTGGCATTTAACCAAGATGCTGTTTCTGAATTGTCCCTTTCTTCCTTCCCCATGCTCCTTCTCTTCTCCTTCATTCTTCTGTCAACATCTCAGTATTGTCTTTGGGATGATTGATGATGGTACAGAGGATGCTTATTGATCCTTCAGTGAGGAGGGGTGAATGCTTCTGTGCACTCCTTTAAGAAAGGGATATATGTTGGCATTTTAGTTATGTCGTAATGTTCTTTGCTGCAAATGTAGTTGTCTTCTCTAACACTTCCCTATCTATGCCCCAAGCACTTGTCACTGTGGTCACTAGCTTCAACACCTTCTGCTCGATATGATAGTTGTACCGTGACCATAACCAAGAGTATCATATTCAAAAAGTGAGTTGGATTGATGTTTCTAGATGGACAGAAATTAATTCTGTCTCTGTTGCCTGCATATCTTCTGTGCGCTCTCTCTGACTTCCTGTCACTGCAGGAAAGTGTGATCCAAAGCAGCATTGTGGGGGAAAACTTGAGTTATTTTTGAAATAGCAAAATCTTTCTATTTATGACACTCTATTTTCCCCTTTCAATGTTACTAAGAAATTCCTGTCAATGGAGGCATATGCAGAAATGAATTATATAAAAAAAAAAAAATCAACAACAAACAAACCAACCAAACGTAAATTAGTTAGTGATCAAGTGGTCTTCAACCCTTCTTAGTCCTTCCTGCCAACACTATTGTAGATTTGTACCATGAAGATGGAGCCGTGAAATAGCTCAACATCAGCAGTAGCTGCACAGGTGGTTGTTGTTTGGTTTGGTGTTTGTTTTTGTTTTTGTTTTTTTTTTAAATAGGATATGTCAGTTCTTACTGCCCTTGCCTTGTTGCTTTGAATGCTCTAGCCATGGAGAACCAACCTTAGTTTGCTCAACACCACTAAGATTAAGGAGGAATAATACCTAACCGCAGTGGTGGCAGTATCAGGAAAAACTCTCAGCTCTGTAACAGCTCCAGGTCTCCTACACTGTCTTTTACACAGAGGCTGCTGTTCCTTGTCTCCTCTTGAATAAAATGGCACACTAAACTAAAAAGCAATTTTTGAAGAAAATTTAGTTCCATGCGTATAACAACTGAACTATCTGCAATATAACAATCCTTTTCTCTGCAACCTCCTTGCTTTGTTTGTGTGTGGCAGTAGCGGGTGGTGTAACACGATGTGATGTTAACCTCGAATTCTGTCTCTCTCAGATTATATCTAGCCAGGTGTCTATATTGCATGTGTTCCTGCCTTTAATTTCTGTGGGTTATCTGAGGGTTTTGGGGTCATCCTACAGTTCCTATCCTAGGTACACAGAGGTACATGGAGTGACAAGCTTGTGAGTCATTTGGGATGTGTACAGGTACAGAAATACTATCGCTTCCCCATACCAGCAATATACTTACCACAGTTTGAGAGTCACTGATCTATGAAATGCATTCTGATCCCCTGTAAAGCTCAGGGATATGGCAGGTGAAGTTAATTTGGAGACTATTCCATGTGATTGTGAGCAACTAGCTAAATAAGAAAAGGTCAACACTGAGGACTTTGTATTTACATCCTGAATATCCATAATGTAAAGGGCATAGGGGAGAAGACGACCTTCTGCTAGGTGGCTACTATGGTGAGGGAAACCTTAATTAGCAGATGGAGTCAGGACAGGGGAGATTAGCCACTGAAGGAACTGTGCTCATGTTGGGAAGCAACTTTGATCTGGATGGATTTAGGTGAGATGGGTTGTGTAGCTACAAACGTCCTCTTCCATCCTGTAAAGCAAGCACTAATGGTCCAAGTATGTGTCAGGAGGTCTCTTAGGGGACATGGTGGCTAATCTGTAGAAGCTCTTTAAAAGGCAGCATTACCTACAGACTGTCTACTAAATTTCACTCTGGATAATAGTCACTGCCTTGCTCTAAGAGCTTTGTTTTCTCAACATGTGTTGTGTAGACATTAGCTAATTCATGCATTTCTCCGTCACACTGATTTAATAAGATCTGAAACTGAGAGGTATGGATGGGTTAGTTCAAGTCACCCAGTAAGATGAAACCAAAAGGGTAAGAAGTCAGTGGTGAGTTAAATATTGGCAACTCTGCCACCACTGAGCTCCCAGATTCTCATGCTGGTATATACAGATGCAAACCACTGATAAATGTTTGTAACTGAAACAGAAATGACAAAAACAAAGAGGAAGTTGCCAAGGGCATTGTTTGTGTCAAAGGAAATATCTCCTTCTGCCTTTTGATAGATGAAACCTCGTGGGCTCTGTCCAGACAGCACAGTGAATTACATTTCTCACTTTGATTGACCCGCGTACATACACACACACACACATGCATTCAAAGATCAGAAAGACACAGGAGTACAACAGAAGAAAAAGTCGTATGTGATCAGATAATTAAAGGGAGTAGCACAATGAATATATACACGGATGCTGAAATAGGCAACTTCAATCTTGGCTTTTTCAAACTTCGAGCTCCTGATCTTGCAGTCATAGGAACATTTATTTAACATGGTACATCGTTGCCTGGGTTGTGAGGAAGGAGTAAATCCGAGATATTAAAATCTCATCTCATATGATTGGGTTACAGAATCATTGAAAGGTTTGGCTTGGAAGGGACCTTTAAAGATCATCTAGTTCCAACCCCCTGCCACTAGTCCAGGTCGCTCAAAGCCCCATCCAGCCTGGTCTTGAACACTTCCAGGTATGGGGCACCCACAACTTCTCTGGGCAACCTGTTCCAGTGTCCCGCCACTCTCATTGTAAAGAATTTCTTCGTTATATTTAATCTAAGTCTACCCTCTCGACTCCACACGGGGCATATCTACCTTCAACACAGTCCTCTGCACTTTGAGCTAGTGGGGAAACTGTCACCTGTAAGTTTGCCATCTCCTTTAAACTAGAAGACATGGACAGTAATAAAAATAGATGTAAATATATATTTACCCTAGAAGAGTGGAGAAATAGAAGAATATTAAGTTCCATTTCAGACTTTCCAGGAAATCATGCTATAGTTTGTCTTTCTGGTATAGACTTTTCTGTGAGATGTTTCTGTGCATATTCTACTTCTCCCATTTCCTTTCCTATTGCTTTTCTGATTTGATTTCCTCTTACCTTTTCAGTCCTGGATGTCCCCGTTGGCTATCCCATCCCACGCACATCCTTCTTGCCTGTCTTAGTCTGTTTCTGCAGATCTCACAGCTCAGGTTTCAGTTCGTTTTCTTAATCCTAAACATTTACTCATTGTTCAGCCAGAACTCTTCTTTCAGCCCTTTGCCCTGACACCCATTCCCTGCCAGTTTCAATTCCCAGCTCTTCATAGTTTTCTTTCTATAACCTGTTCTCTTTTATGTGGTGTTTAGAACAAGTTCTCTCTTCATTTGACTTGGGCAACTTCTTCCTTTTTGTGGCAAGGTACTGGGGAAGTCACTGAGAGCCTGGAGGGGATGACCACCTTCTCGAATGTGGCCTGGTTTAGTCTGATAACCTCCATTGTGTTTTACCTCCTGACGTGCAGATTTTAAAACTGGACCACTAATGCCAAGAAAATTAGCAACCAATGAACCTAAGGAGGCTTAGTTTTTGTCAGTATAATAAACAAAAGGGATCTGAAGAGACACATGGCTTAGATTTGTGTGGTAAGAAAATCCTTTTGTACAAACTCAGTTGTATTAAAACCATACTTGGGAAAGCCAAACCTTGTAATATAAATGTCTGAATATTTTAGAATCCTCTCCCAAGAATTTATTTAGTTCTTCACATTTCTAATATCAGTGGAAACCCCTCAGGAAAATGACATTTTTATAACATCTTCAGTGGTGAGGATCCTTTATTTGCTACATTAAACATTTACAACCCAATGTCTAATCTCTCCAGTCCCCCGAGGTATGTCAGACTTGGCATGAGTTTTCCTGGCATTCGCAACTACCTTTACGATCTGTCTTGAGACTGTTTTGTTTGGGATTTGAGTGGGTTAATCATGGTGTTTAGATCACAAATTGAATCCTTTCATAACAATAAATGGGGAAGTTAATTGAATTTTATTTTTTCTTCATGGTGTCATATGCAGTATATTCAGGCTTCTTCCGTTTGTGTTCTCAGAACTATTAAAGAGTTCACTAGTTTTAGGTATTCAGCATAATGGGCAGTTAATAGGTGGAAGATTTCTTCTTTGTTTATAAATTCTGTAGCTGATTTCTGAGGTTTTAGGAAATCACTACTAATCTTGCAGTCAATTAGAGCATTGTGCTGGCCATACTGCTGCACCTACCCCACCCTTCTCCTGCTGGTACTCGATTTTGGTTACTGTTGCTGGGAACAAAAAGCTTTCCACAGTACTGCTTCGGAATATGAAGCAATTGTCTGCCTGTCTCATCTCCTGGGGTTCTTCTGCTGCTCATCACTGCAGCAGTCTGTATCCACAGCTCCCTGGACGAAGTCCTTTTCATCATTCAGGGAGCACAAAGAAACTGGGAGCTGGATGCAAGGGGCCAGAAGAGCAGGCGCCTCGGGAGAAAAATATCTGGCACTTGAATGCTGTGGCTTGGCTCATGATCTGACGCTATCCCTTATTTTTGGCATATTCCCTTGTCTGGATATATCCATATATTCACAGGAGTGGCCAGCGTATGGGTGTACACAAAAGTTGCTCTGCGGTGGCTGTGCTCTTAATGTAAGACTTTGTCCTCTCACCTGGCATACCTCGTTATCACTGTGTCCCACAGCACTGTTCTTTACTGTCCATGTCCTCATCCACACGGAGCTATTCAGAAAAGGTAGAAGTTCATTTATTCCTGAATGAAAGTGCCCAGAATGACACTGAATGTCATGCATGTTACCTTTATGCCTTTAACTGGTTCATCATAATGTACCTCATTTTGCCCGTATTGCACAGCATTGCCCTATATTTAGAATGAGCAACAATCCCGTAGTTTCAATCCCATTATCAATCATTAAGGATTTGCTTTTGTTTTCAAACAGCAGCTATTGTGAAGCACTTTTTGAAAATCTTGGCTGCATTGTGTCACTTACTGTGGTTTACGACAAAAATGAGAGCTGGGAACATTTTTCTTGCTGAAAGCCAAATGGGTCTTGCAAAAAAAAAAGCAAAACAAAACCCACAAAAAAACCCCAACTACCTTTGGCATGCAATTTTTTAGCACAGAATGGTTTAGATTGGAAAGGAATTTAAAGATCATGTCGTTCCAACCCCCTCCGTGGCAGGGGAGGGTTGGAACTAGATGATCTTTAAGGTCCCTTCCAACCTAAACCATTCCATGATTCTATATACTGTAGTGTTATCCAGTAATGACTTAAAAGATTTTTCAAATGAGCATGAACCACATGGAATGGAACCATTTGAGATCCACCTCACGAACCTTATTCCTTTGCTAGCCATTGACCCGTAAAACCATATGTCATTCTAATTCAGGATTTCCAGGCAGCAAATGTTGCACACCTCTTTTTAAGAACAAAGTCACCCAGTCCAGAATTCCAGACTTGTTCCATGATCACCAAGAATAAATGGGACATAATTTAAGTAAAACTGTGAATCATGACTTCTTCACTTATGTAGATGAGGCCCATAAATGTCACCCTAAACTATCTATTGCGTATTAGTGTTGTCTTTTCAGACATTTCGGTGGATTTCTTTAAAGTTCCAGACGTTCCTAAGGTCATTCCTTCTCCTTTGGGCTGCCAGGAATGGTGATAGTGAAGGATTTCAGTTTTGTGTTAGCTGCATTGTTTTGGCAAGTCAAAGCTCTGGTCCCCATTAAGTGCATATACTCTTCCATGAGGGAAGGAATTCAACAGAAAAGAGACAAAATCGGCGGTGACAGTTTATGAGCCAGTGGTGTAGCTCCCCAGTGTTCTGTAGCTATTGGAGGTGTAGTTATGTCTGCTGCAATTCACTTTTTAGTGCTATAAATGGATTTAACAAACGCTTCTTTCAGTAAGGGCTGCAGAGGGATCTGCTGAATTGAAACTAGATAGCCATTAAGTACTCACTACCAAGAGCTTAAGGGTCTTCTGTCAGAGTGGGTTAAGCAATAATAAACACTAAGCAAAGAGAATCAGTCTGTAACTCAGAGCGTTGGAGCACGTAAAGCAAACGTCGCGATCGACCCTTGTTCCACTCGCTTGTCTCTCAGTCTCTGTTCTATAATGAAAAAATCTGGGAGGTTGCAATAAGCACCGTTCCCTTCTGCCCTTTTTGAAAACGAGCAGGTGGATTGGCATCGCTATCTGATGTCAGTGTTGCTTCAGGAGAACTGCGAGCTCTTCCCTGGTCTTCCTGCCTGTCCCTTCTTTATTTTCTTGTTTCTTCCTCTGGCTTTTTTTCCCCTGCTTCTGGTTTTCCCGGGTTCATAGCTATTCTGCTGTTCAAATTGCTTTCCAAACACGATGCTGGCAGCATTGCTGGTGTGTCCCGAGAGCCCTGTGCTGGCCTTTGAGGCCTGCAATGACCTTGACTGCTGTAGGTGCTCCCCTACTCTCCTCCCTGAGACCACTGAGCTTCATTTTGTGCTTTTAGCCTCAGTGGGCCACAAAAACGTAAGCCATGTTCCCCATTATCTTTTAGTGCTGTCTTGTCCTCTTATCAGAATGAAGAGTGGCTCGGTAGATAAATATCTCGCCCTCTTAATCAACAACTTCTGAACAGCAGGAGGGGCTGCAGCACAGTTGTTTGTTTTCTATTTGTCTCAGAACTGCCAGTGACTTTATGTTGCTTTCTTGTTACCCAGTTACCAAAATTGTTTATAAGCTGATGTTCTGCTCTCCTTTTGGAATACTTCAGATGAGGATTTAAATCTCTTTCCTGCTGCTCTCTTACTTTTTTTGGGGCACTGTTTGATTAAAGACCCTCCAGGGAGAAAAAAGAACTTCATTTAGTGATTCAGTTTTAGAAAACCCAGGTACTCAAGAGTTTTCACTTGTTTCTTTTTCTTTAATGAGGTGCTAGTAGGTAGCTCTCTTGGTACCTTCCTTGTGGGTTCATACATACTTTTTTCCTCTTTTGTTCTTTTTGCGTTGTTTTTTTTTTGTTTTGTTTTGTGGTTTGTGGGTGGGTTTTTTTGTCTGCAAGAACAGAATGGCAGTGTAAACCTAAATCCCTTGTTACTAAAAATGCTGCCCTCAACTGAGGGGGATTATTTGCTGTGTTTTTACAAGCTCTCTTTTTTTTTCTCTGGGGAAATACGGAGATACTGGGTCAATTTTGAGTGTAGATGGAATAATGTCTGTTTTGATTTGAAAGCAGCCTTCCATCAAAATAACAAGGTGCTGGACAATTTTCTCTGAAATCAGGCTGTGACTTTAATTACATTAAATCATTTTTGTAGATTCTCAAGACTTCTGAAAATGAAATGTCACTCTCTTATTTCAATGCATAAGGGCACCTCCCTTAACTCTTGTTCTGGGGTATGTTCCTTTCTTTCTTTGCAGTTAATAATTGACGTTGATATCAGACAATAAAGTACACAATTTAACTGAATCTGGTTTAGTTTCTTCAGTATGAAAGACAGTTGAAAACCGGAATCTTTGATAATTATAAATGGATGAAACTAATGATGAATAATATGTTCCTGCTTCTAAATGACTGTTAAGATTTAGCTAGCAGAACACTTTTGTGAGGAAATTTAAAGAAAATATAAAAATGAAGCATATTGGAAATTTTTTAATGTTCAAGAGACGTCAGTTAAAAAGGTCTACCTTTTTTTTTGATTTTCCAGCCATTCCCCTAGGAATTATAGTGGTACGAGGAGACTGTGACTTGGAGACCTGTCGTATGTACATTGACCGTCTACAAGAGGTGAGGTTTTCATGAATTCAGGTATCATATGTTAATCTATGTTATGCTTCTTTCCGTTCTGAGTGCAGAGATCTAATAGTTGCAACAACCATATATTAAGAGTATTGCAGATTGCCTACCACTGAAAATAAAACTTTAGAGTTGTGATATGATAATAAAAGCTGGAGTAGCACTGAAAAATATTTTCTAAGCAGGAAATGAAAAGCCATATTGACTTCTTTTAAATGATAACAGAGTTGACATGGATGGGTGTGTTTTCTTCTCCTTGGATTGGAATGGAATACCAGGATTCTCCACATACCTTGCTGAAATTATACAAATTGGTGATTAGAAAGTGTGTTATGTAAAGATAAACATCGTGATATTCGAGTAGGTCTAATTATGCAAATGTTATTCTCTAATACTGTCATGGAGTAATGTGAGACACCAATAAACACTACAAATATCAACTAGATATTTCCAAATATACAGAAATACGTGTTCAGGTAGCTAATAATAATGTTGCGCTTATTGTTTTGAACACCTTGCGTCATGAGAGTTCATTCTACAATACAGCCTGGGAAATGGAGACTCCAAATGCTCCATTACCTGTATAATTTGAAGTGTGTATGCATTTAGTGATAGAACTAATAGATTTTCATTAATATACTATCTCTGACTTTTTAATCTTCTATTGATATCTTTCAACAACATTTACAAGTGTGAGGACATTACGTAGGTTTCTAAATAGATGGTCCAGTTTACACAGGAGCTGTGAACCTCATCCCTCCCACTGAAATCTTTGGGAGCCTCTGACTTCTCTGCAGTTTTGAAACTCTGCGCTTGTAGCATGAATATGGGCCTTAGTATCTCACTACAGGCTTTCACTTCTTTGCATTTCCACAAAGATTATCTTAATCAAACACAGTTCTGAACATTCACACCTGAGGTGTGGTTGTTATTATCAGACATAAAACCATTTTGTAAGGTGATGCGTATTTTAGGTATCCAGTGATGGAAAATAACAGTTAAATAATTGTGATCATGTTCTCAGTAGATAACAAATGTGATGTCATAATGAGCTCAGGCAACTTAATGTGGCCAGTACTGGGTTGCGAGTAGTTGTATAGTACTGGAGGAAGCATAATTAGAAGTTCTGGTTGAATTGCCCATAGTGGTTGTGGAGGAACTGTGTTTCTCCAACCTATTGCAGGGTTTGTACTACTTTTTTTTTTTTTGCATGCGTGATTTGTCTCAGACCCATTTGCTGGGAATGGAGGTGCCAAGGCTTTCTGCACTCTGCCAACTTGCATGCCAACTGAGGAGCTATGGTCTGTAGGCCAGGCTTTTTGGTAGGCAATGTCATGAGCTAAACTATTTGACAAAATCCCTGTTAAAATAAATTAGATTTCTGAACCCTGATGAATAGCAGGGGCATTCTGATATGACCTCCCTGACATGAGGTTGTCTTAAAATAGGGAGAACTGCCACTGGTTTTCTTTAGTGTGTTAATTACTCAAAAATATTTGCAAAAAACATTTATGGATTTTATCTTCTTTTCTTTCATTTTGTTGCTGATATTCTAAATTTAGATAGTTTTCATGGAACAAATGGTGATATTGTAAGGATGCATTAACATAATGTCTATATTTTTAAAACCTCTTTTTTGACCACGCATATGCAAATCAAAACTTTTAAGTGAGCTTTCCATGACTATTCCGTGGTGTTTGTTTCAGTGAGAAACACTTGCAAAATTATTTGTGTTTGCCCAACCACCTCAGATAGTGGAACTGCAAACAGCTCTTGTAGCTTTAACTTTTTTCATCATTGGTGTGTCTTTCATCCTCCTACTAGGACCTACAGTCGGTAACTTCTACTACACAGAGAGTTCATTACCAGGTAAGATAAGCTTTCCTTTTAGTATCAGAACAAAGATAAGCTTAACAATGTGGACTGCACTCTTTGCCTTTCAACCCAGGTTTTCCTTTTTTTTAGATACCTGTATGTTAGATTATCATTTACTCTCGAATGTTGGAGGTTCATTCTGCTTTTCCTGGGACGATCCTTTTCCTTGCAAACATTATGGAATAATCTTTAAAATTAGCACAGCGTGATGATGTGAGTGATATTGCAGTAGCAGCGCCTAGTGTCTTGAAGTGAATGAGTGAATGTGTCCTGTAGGACAAATGACAACAGTAAAATCGTTTCTCTGTCTGAGAAACTGAACAATAACATGTTATATTGCATAGCTGTAGGAATAAAGTCTATCACTGAGAAAAAAGGTGTGCCAGCAGGCCTAACCTCTTAATAATTCTGTGCAGCACAGTCATCTACCTTTAGTTTAATATAATCTTCAGAGTAGTTTTTTTTATCCATTCTGGCACAAATGTGTAATTTGCATGCGACAAACAGGTTCTAGTTTTAGGTGGCTAGTTTTTAAAATTGGTCTCTTTGTGCATTTTACAACTTTGTTGTACAATTTATGCAATACAGGACTTGGCTTTGCAGTTGGAAGTATTGTTCGAGAATATTTACTTCTCTCAGTAAAATATTGAGCTGCAGAGTGGTTAAATTGGGAGTAAATAACTGAGACTAACTCTACTGACTCCTGAGCTGGTATGACATTAGTGCAGAGACTTGACAAACAATGGTCAATTGACACAGCACCCACCCAGGATCACAAGACAAGTTTGCACAGTGTTGATAGCCTTTTCCTAGATTTAACAATGCAAGTCTTGTTGGTATCAGCAGGAATGAGTTCACTGTGAAAGCACACAGAGACCCAGCTCACGGGAACCCATTGCGGTGAAACTGTAGATAATTTCTTGGGGCCTAATGACCACCTGGGTGATACAGAATTCCAGTTTGGCCAGAATGCCTGTAAATGCACTGAAAGCAGGAAAAGACTATGAGAAAGTACAATTTGGCATGTTTTCCTGGAGTTGCCATGTTCCTACCAGTTCGTGGGATTTTTTCTGCATTTTCCTGTCCAATTTTAACCTCATATTTTTGACATTTGTATCAATCGTCCTGGAACTGAGTTTTAGAGCAGCGCTAGCATCTAGCGAATTGGCTAATAAAAACAGCTTGTATTATTCTGTTCCACTCGTTATAAATTAACCTAAGTGGCTGCTGACTGCTCCATGTGTAGGGAACTGCCTGAGGTAAAATGAATAACTAATTCTGCGTGTATGGGGAGGGCCAAACGAGAGTATGACATGTTGGAAATCAGCTCCATATTTGGCTCTAACATCTGCAGTTGTAGAAGTATATGTTAATTACCTAGCCATCTCCTCCAGTGCATATCAGTGTGAAATCCCTAACATGCTATCAATTTTTTATGATGCTACATTTTGAATGCACCCCCCTTCTGTGTTTTTTCTTCAGTACTTGTTTATCCTGGATTCTTCAAACAGTGGTTTATTCTCAGTGGGTCATTTATACAAACTGTCTTGTTAGATTAATTTGAGGTTCGTTCCATGTTTGTTGGTATCGCTTTACATATTACAGAAAGTAGAAAAAGCAGGGGATAAAGGGCATGAATAAGGTACTTGGGCTGATGGAACTGTCTTCTTACCTCACTAATAAGGTGTCACGCGTACTTTTAGGTCTCATAAATGCAGTTCTCTTGCATGATTCCTCTGCAGCTCAAAACATGGGGAGTCAGCAGAAACAACATCAGCAAGCCCAGGTGCAAATAAGAAAAAAGAAGCTAGAATTGTTTTTCATTCTGTTTGTTTCTCTAATGAGTTTAATGCTTATAAAATATCATTCTTATGGGCCTGAAACTTCCCAAGCTAGTTCTGCAGTTGAACTGTAATGAAGTCTTGGAAAGAGAATATAGCAATATGCAATTTGTGATTTGAATTTACATTTACCAGCATTATTCCTATCTTCATTTTCCCGGCATTATGTACTCTGCCAGGCCTATGAATTTTTACTCATGTCTCCTCTTTGTATCATCTACCTTTTTAGTATGCACTGTTATCTTTGAATATTTTCTTCCTTTTGTCCTTTGTATCCCAGTCGTCACCTTTCTGCAAATAGTGGGCTAAGTATTAAGATATATAAAGCTTTGTGCATGTAGATGCATAGACATTGGCAAACCTAGTGGATTTTAGACAGCCCTTGACTCTCCCATTTACACCTTTCTTGGATACAAGCAAACCTAAGCATCCCGCAACTCCAAAAGCCCATAACGGAGAAAGACATAGATGTGTTCTAAATTTGATGTTTAAACCACTGAGATATGTCTTTTGGTCCCCATGTGCAGACATAGTTCACTTTATGGAATGTTATGCTGTTGTTATCTTCATCTCTCCTGTAATGCATAGAGGTCGGGGACAAAAAACTGTACATGAGAGGAAGATTTATGGGATCTAGTAAAATCCATGAGTCTGAACATGGGAGGGAATTGAGGCTGTTTTATTTTTGTCAGGGTGTCTGTAGATGCAGGTATCGTGCATCAGAAGATATATACGCATATATATTATTTTTTTTTAATCAAGCAAAATCTGTAAGTTGCTGCAGTACCATTTCAGACAAGATCTGTTGCCAGGACTATAGCCAAACTCTAGGGTACTGAGGAGACAACAGATTAGTTGTCTGGAGCCATCTTTGCTTTTCTGTCCTGGATAACCAGAAAGAAAAGGCAATAATAGATGGTACCAGTCAATCCCAGAGGCAGGAGCTAATAAGATGAATCTTGCAAAAGCTGTCATGATACCAAATGAAATTAATAACATTTTGTAGCAGCATCATGGCAGACACTGATATGCATTCACCTGGCTGAGAAATTAGTGTCCATCAAAATGCTAATCATCACAGCTGCTTGAAAACAACACACAGTGCGTGCAGGCACCCTGCTGACCAAAACCAACACACAGTGCGTGCAGGCACCCTGCTGACCAAAACCAACACACAGTGCAGGCAGGCACCCTGCTGACCAGGAAGCTGGGGAAGCCACGAACTTGTGTGTATTTGTACAACATCAGTGTGACCTCATTTTTTTTTTTTCTCAGGTGGCTGAAAAAGTGTCAGACACCTTTATGTAAATCAAAGAGCAATGTCTGCCTCTTAACTTAAGAGGGCATCATTTGCTCTGTAATCAATTTGGAAATTTTTTTAACCCAGTCAGGCTGAAATGACGACCTCCTTCAGCATTCTTTGAGATTTTCCCGAGGCTGAAGAAAGCAAACTGCTTCTTCCCCACGGTCTTTCTGACACATGTCTGGGCAGTCTGGGGAATTGAACTGATGAAACTCCCATTTTTCTGTCGATACATTTTTATATTTTTTTTCTTAACTTTTTTCTCACATGTGGCTACTCAGATAAGAAGTATTTTTGAAATATGTCGGATTTGCAAAACCATAAGATAAATTGCTGAGAAATATCTGTTACTTCTAGGTTTTCTTAATAATATAAACACCAGTCAGTAAAAGCAGGGGAAAATATATAGGAAACTGTGAACCTTTGGGAATCTGTATGAACATTCCAGATGTGTTGGATGTGTTTGATATACCTTAAACTTTCATTTTAACTCTGTGTTGGTGTTTCTGCACTTTTCCTCTTCTTGTATACAAAGCATCCTCACTTTCCTCCTTCAAACCCTGTGCATGGTGCCAGCTGCCTGAGGGATCGGTGGATTTTGTGTCACTTGGAGTCTTGCACTTAGGCTGCGTGCCTCTCTAAAAGGTCTGCTGTAGCTCAGGCTGGAGTGCTGGATTTCTGTGTTATGCTAGGGGTTAAGTGTTCATAGATCTGTTGTCCCTTCTGGCTGAAAACCCATGATTATTTGAAATCTCTTTTTGGAACTTGCACTTTCAGCCAGCCTTTACTTTCTGGTGTTGGACGTTCAAACAACAACTCACCTGATATAGCTGTACAATTCCCAAGATGAAAATCATTTGTCCTGCATCCTGCTGTCAGGAAAGTTGCTGGGCTCCTGTGTTATATTCTGAGAAGTCCCAGTGAGATACCATTGTATCCTGGTCTGTTTTCACCAATCTATGCCCATTTTATGAATATATGTACATATACGTTATTCACATTCTGTGCTTTCCATGCACAGCAATATTTTTCTCAAAGGTACCTTTCCTCCCCATTGCTTCTACTTTTTCTTTTCTTGCCTTGTGATTTGATATGCCACTCTGTAGTTTGTTGTCTGAAGGAGGAGTAAAGTTTAATCTTGAGCCAGTATGTGCCTGAATTTACATCATTTGCAAATATGCTGATTTTACTGCTTAAGATGTAAATAAGGTTAGAATCTGGTTCTATACAAATTTTGGGTGTGTGCTCAAGATCTATGCTGTTGTGTTTTGCCCTCTGCAAATCTATTTGTGTTTAAATGTTGTGTTCCCAGTGGCTTTAGGAAGCTGGCTGGCCATCCCCTAATAGAGCCATGACCACCCTCTGCTTTCTGAGATCCCTTTTGCCTCTCCAGCTCAGTGAGAGCTGAAAAAGCAGGAGGCAGCCTATTTGACTCCTTGGTGAGAGCGGGTCAGGAAGAAGGCCTTAATTCCTCCCCAGTCATTTCATTTGGTTCCTGAAATAATGTCCATCGGCTTCCAGGGAGCCCGTCTTTTTAGCCAGAATGGGAAGATGTTGATGTAGAATGTCTGTTTGCTTGGGCAGTGGTGGTGGCTCCCAGGTCTGCACTCTCTGTATTCTGGGTGTGGAGAATAACACTTCTTTTACTCTGATGTGCATTTGGGACACACTAGGGCCAGGCGAAGCGGGCAATTGCTTTGAGTGGCGGATCAGTACAGGTGGGAAAGAGTGTAAAATTACTGAACTAGAATAAAGGAAGGTGACAGGCACACAAGAAATGAACATAGTACTTAGAGTTCATGTCTGTTGTGTACTGATACTGATATGTATCTTTTTGACCTCTTTCACCTCTCTCTGTTCCTGTGTCCCCACAAATAAAGGGGGCTGTAGGCAGCTGAGAAAGCAGTGTTTGATGCAAAGCTTTTTGGTACTGCTGTGCTAAAAGGAAGGGGATTGCTGAGGATGTGGTTGAAGCTAACCATGTCAGTTTACTGTCTTCTATATCACAGGCGAACCCTGATGTCAGTGAGGACCATATCCAATGGGTTTGGGCTATGTAGGTTTTGCACATTGTGGAATGTCAGTAGAGCAAAATGCAAAAAGCAGAGACTAGAAAATCGTCCGTTTCAGAGAAAAAAGTTTGTTATTTTTTTAATGTAATTTCCCTGCCCTATCCAGGACCAAGAAAGCTCTTTCCCCAGAGTACTTTCTGTTCAGAGGCTCTCTCCTAGATGGTGCTTCCTAGACGGTAAGTGCATCTCCCTTCTCTTGTCCCTAGCATGCTGCTTGCCTCTGGTGTGCATGTGAAGGATACTGCATCTGAGCGTATTACTCTGGAGGGGTAACTGTTCCTTCTTGTTACACTGAGTGGGTTAAAAAGGAGCTGGACCCTTCATCTAGCAATCAAAATGTCTGCTGCAGCTTTGTCACCCCAAGGAGGCATGCTCTTCTAAGGGTGGTTAGAGGTTTGGTTTATTAGTGTCTCTGCTGAGATGAGCAGCACTTACTGCATGATAATGCCCAGTTGTGGCAACACGCTGCTGCTGGTACGGCTGTGTTCTTTGCTCTGGTTTCTCCTTAAGTACTGTAGTGTTTAGGTGACGGAAAAGTGCCTCCCTTTCCCTGTAAGACTGCATGTCATATAACTCCCTGGAGAGCTGCACTTGTGTTTGACCCAGACTTTGTCAAAGCAGACAGCTTATCTGGGCTTTACATCAGGCTCCAGAGCACTGGAATTAGCAGCTAAGATGGATGGCATCTGCTTTTGCAAAAGCTTCAGCATGTGGGGACTGAAATTTTTATTGTTCTAAACAAAAACAATTTCTCCTCGACAATTTATAATCATTCTTTCTTGTCTCTCATGAGAGAAATTGATAAAAAACATATTGAGAATCTGCTTGGGTGTTGGAGAAAGCTGGGTGGGTAGATGCATTCAGTTTCTGTCCCTTGCAGTGCCAAAAACTACAATGCTACATACTGTGCTCTTGTGTCAAAACTCCCAAATGAATGAATCTGATTTCACTGGCCAAAATAAATGCAAAGCAGAAACAACAACAAAAAATCCCATCTGATGAAGTACATTGTAGGTGATGAAATCACTTCTGGGTTTGGTGATATATATTATTTGGCAGTGACATGATTCATATTAGTTGTTTTATTTAGTGAATCCTCCCCTATTTTAATGTGTTTTTCATGAGTAGCATAAATTTTCCTTGAGCGTATTGGTAATTCTGGGTGAATATCTGTGGCCATGCATTTGATTTACAAAGAGCTCCCAAGCATGTTATTGTTCTTTAGATTCAAAATTTGAATTAATCCTATTAGACCTATCAATTTCATTATATGCTTGCTGTAGTCTCACTGGAACAATGCCGCTTTTTCTGTCACATTTTTAATGTAATCAATTCTTCTTATAAGCCTGAAATCCATTTTATATGTTTTAAAATATTTATTTAAAGTTGATAATTTCAGTGAATATTGTTTTGTTAAGCCTCACCTTTAAATTTGCCATTTAATGGCATAGGAATATGGACATAATGAATTAATCTGATTATGTGCTTGTGAAACCGCTGCGACTTCACTGACACAGAGGTTTTTTTACGTGGTGGTGATTTTAGCTCAGCCCATCTTATCCACACAGGTCTGCTCAGGCCATTTTCTTCACTGTGGCTCTGTTGTTTCTCTGTCTTGCAGCAACTTCTGCTGATCGTTTTTACCGCATTGATAGATCTCAGGTAAATCTTTATTCGGTTACTGTTTCTATAGTTTTTGTGTTTGTTTTTTTTTTTTTTTTTTTAAAACTATGTCAAATGCATCTTAAAATGAATTATCTGCTATTCCTCCTGTGTATTCTAAAATGCTACTGGTGTCTCACGAAAAGTAGAGAAAAAATTCCGGGCCATTTTTCAGTTGATGTAATTTACATCATTTCATTGAAGTTTTATATCTGCTGACCATCTGCCCTTCTGTTTACTACCAATCTGATGTACAGATCAGAATTTTCTACATTCGTCATCCTTATCATGTCTTACTAAGAGCATCTGTGTGACACCAGAGTATTTGAGTTTATCTTTTCGCTGATGATTTTAGTCACCAGAGGTCCCGATCCTGTGTGTGTGACATGCAATAACTATGGAAATTAAGGTGATGTTACGAGTTGAAAATTATGACCAGAGCTGTATCAAATATTCCTGAGAAACCCCAAAACAACGTGTAGCTCCATTGGATTCAAACCTGTGCTATAGATTTGACAATCTGAATATATTTTCTATAAGACACTGAAAATTTTACAGAGCTTTTGGTGTTTCTGATTTGTAGCCAGAACAGGCCAATTCGTGGTTCAGCATTTAGTGCAAACTGTTGATTTCACACAGCGGTCATTTGTATTTGGTCCCCCTGGAGAAGTGTGTAAGCTGTTTCTGAATCACAGGAACGTATGACTGTTTCCTAGCAAAATCAGCTGGTGGTTTAGTTCAAGCAGAAGGAGCTGTGGCTTTAGTGCAGAGGTCCCTGGTTCAATTCAATGTTTGCGTGTAGCCACCACAGGGCTTCTTTGCACACAGTCATATAAATGCTTTGATGGAGTTGTACATCAACATTTGGAAAGCAAGGGTGAAGATGCTGCTATAGGTTAAACTGGACAATGTAACTCTGTTTGGCTTACTCTGCATTTCTTTAATACTTGACTATGTACACATGGTGATCTTTCCCTCCTGCGCCTTTGCCCTGTGCTTCTGTGGGGAAAAGATCGATACTGTGTGATGGTCCCAGCCCACAAACCGTGGGCAGTTTTCCACCCATTTGCCTACGTAGACAGGCCTACTTGGTGTTTTTTGAAGAACAATGAGCCTTCTGTGTGAATAACAAAAAAGAAGGACTAAGAAAGAGAGCTTTGGTAACAGAGATGTGAAACCAGGCTGTACAAGCAATGGAGGTCTGGGAGAGTATCCCCAAACAATGGAAATTCTGTCAGCCATCAGCGGGGGGCAGACTTTGCGTGTTGGTCCTGATTTTGAAATGCAAACCTCTGCTTTTTGGGTAGACCTCCAGTTTTCAGCTGAATGACATAGAGTCACTGAGTAGCGGCCTTCTAAGCATTGCTGTGAGAGTGAAGCTTGCTGATTGGGAATCTTGTTTGGTTTCAAATTGATGAAGTATTTATTGGTGACTTCAGTGGCATTGGTTTTAGTGTGTGTGTATGTGTGTGCACTTAAATAAACACACAGACAGAATCCCATGAATACTCTTCAGAGACCCTGATGTGCGCCCAGCTTTCCTATAGCCAGCTGGGTGCTCGGAGAGACCAGTGATGTAGCAGGTTCATTATTTGTTCCTTGTATCACTCCAACAGGAACACTTGCACTTTGTGACGGAAATTTCGCAGGACGAGATTTTTATTCTGGACCCAGAGATGGTAATGTCACAGCAGGTGGGGACGCCACCAGGAATGCCTGATCTGGTAGTGGAGCAGGCCTCTGGGTGAGTGGTTCTGGCATCTGGCCTTCAGCAGCCATATTAGAGTTGGGCATCTCTTTTCTGGTCCCCTTTTCTGAAGGGTTGGGAGATGTGGGAGGGCAGATCTTAAGTGGGGAGCTGAGGACAGGATCAGATACAGCCATGGTAATGACAGGAGAACAATGAAATAACATCTACTCTATCAGGCATCCTGTAACACAGAGCAGGACTAACGAACTCAAAACCTTTCAATCTCCTCACACCTCTGAGTGTACCTGTTCTGCCATAAATCTGTATTGATCAAGTTACAAACCCCTTCTCTGCATGGCCAGGGCTTTGATACCAGGCTCTGAAGTCCTCTGTGCCTAAGAAGGATGGTGAAGTGTCTCTTTTTCTTCTCAGCCCCTGGGCAGACCAGAAATTCTCCTATTCATCTATAGGAACAGTCTCGTACTCATAGTGAATTAAGCTATTTTAGCTTGCTATGAGTGGAAAAATACTGGGAACCAGTAAGCATAAGAGAGCTTCACAGTGGAACATGTGAGGTAATTTCTGAGAGGTGAATGCCTTTCTCTTCCTTCTTCCCTCCCTAGAATATCAGATCGGTGGAACCCTGCGGTTCGAAAGAGGATGCTGAGTGACAGTGGCCTCGGCAAGATTTCCCCACACTACGAGGTACCTGACAAACAAAAGGACGCCAGCCAGACACATATGCTGCAGTAAGAGCCCTCTGCATTTCTCTGCTTGATGATGCACTGTCACCATCACCACAAGCAACTCCTAGTGGCTCCTTTAAGCTTAATGAATTGTGCTGACGTGCTGAAATTACAGCAGTCCTTTTGCATCTTCTCTTTTGCTCCTCCCTTCTGTTTCTTCCTCTTTCTCCATTATTATATGTTCTTGCCTTTGTTTTTTCTCTGTGGCACCCTGCACTCTTCATAAACCTAGATCCCAGTTTCTGAAAGTAAATACATTATTTTGGATGCCTGAAGTTCCAGCTAAGAGAACCTTCACTGCAACTGGTTATGAGAACGACTGAAATGCTCACCCTTAAGGTAGCTCTGATGCAATGTGACAAAGCAGAAACCTCTACAATTGCTGCTTACTTTCGAAGATGTAGGCAATAGTTTTCATATAATCTTGAACCAGAGATACCATTGTCAGTGTAGGAGGACTCACCAGTGGGTTTATTGGTGATAATTCCCTTATGTGAGAGATTTCTACCACTGCAGTCGTGTTTGCCACATTCAGATTTGTATAAGAGCATTTCTTATTCTTCCTGCCTATTTTAGAAGTAGTTCTCACCTTTTTTGTCCTTTCACTTTAGATTTTCAAAACCAGCAGTAGATAGGTAATCACTACCAAAGTTTAGATGGGACGTACCTGTCTGAACTCTGTTGCTGGCTTTGCAAAACTCGAGTGTTTTGGGGATGTTTTTTCCCCACCAAGTACATAATGTGTAATTGTGTACATCACTTTTTTTTTTTGTTTCTAGTTATACTGTATCTGGATCCCTATGGAAGGGTTTTAAAACTTAGTATAGAAAAATTAGAAATAGTGACCATGTGGTCCTTGTTTCACTTTGTCTTTCCATGTGGAACGGGGCTACAAGGTGCCTGATGAGTACAGCCCCAGGACAGATGCAGCGTGGATGGGAGGCTGCGTAGCTGTGTGGCTACAAACTGTAAATTTTCCAGCAAACTGGAAACTGCAGACATGAGTAGGAGATGTCATGGTAAGAAAGGGTGATCTGGGTAGCACTGCCGGGAAACACCCACCTGGTTTTCTCCCATTACCCTGAAGGATTCTGGATCAGTTCTTGGTTTTGTGCTCTTTGCACACAGGATGGTGGATTGCAGTGCAGTTTTCCACAGACTGGAATGGCAGGGCCTGAAATCTGGGGCTCGCGAAGCTGGAAGAAAAATGATACCTAGACATTTTTAGGCATCATGCAGAGATGGTGACAACATGTGAACTAACCTCTAATTGATTAGAGGAATGATTTTTCTTACATCAGCATGATTGGAAATGTTTGCTTAGCTGGAACAATTATGGTAGATTTATTAATTACAAGCAAAATCAGTAGCACTACCCACTGTAAAGTGTATCTGTCACTGCTTACTATAAGGAACTGTTTCTTTATAGCTTCTCTAAACTTTAGTTGTTTTGGCTGAAATTTTCATAGTAAGACTCGGTCTTTGACTGATTCTTTTTCTTTTAGTTAAAACTTTAACAAAAACGTCAGTTGTTTCTGAAGAAAAGATCTGTGGGAAATGGGTTGCTTTAAATTACCTTCTTTAAAATAAATAAATCCAGCAGTTGTTTCCTGAGGCGTTTTAGTGCTGGTAGTGGAATGAACTCATTGGAATGAAGTTTTGTAGGCTTGGCATTCAATAAAGTGTCACCATAACATGGGGGAGATGCCTTTTGCTGTCTTGAGAAAAGCACTGCTGAGTTTTCCCTAGTGATGAGGTTGTTCATGCATTTTGGAGACATCTCAGATTCAAGAGCTTCGCTTTCAAAAGTTTCTGTCTGCACATGCTCATAAAGGAGTTGTGCTCCTCTTTACTGAATCTGACCTGCCCACTGGGCTGAAGGAAGCTGCTCACCAGCTGATCTCCAGTAGCGAGGAGAAAAGGGAAGCAGCAGTCATGGCCACATGGAGGTAGGTCAGGAAAGGTGTATGGAGGAACAGGGAAAAGAGGCTGCAAGAGCCAAAGGAGTAGAAGCAAAAAGAGTGTGTGCAGCAACCTGGGGAGCAGGGTTGGGGAATGGGAGTTGGCAATTAAGAGCACAGGGGACATACGGATGTGTGGGAAATCAGAATGGGAACAACGAAAAGGAGGAGGACATGGGGTGAAGCTAAGTAAGAGGCGAGTCAGACAGGTTAGGGGCATGGGGGAAAGGGTCTGTGGCTGTTTCTCCCCAGAATCTGGAGTTCTGGGCTGATGCAGATTATTCGTAACACTGGTGGGTAAACTCTGAAGTATGTTTGGACACTGCCTCATTTGCTGTCAAGCTGCTAGGTGTATAGAAATGAGGCAGGGGGTTGCAGTGGGGAAAGCAAGGTATTATTACAGGTAGGGCAGTTGAATGCTGCTCTGGAGGACTGGCTTCTCCCCTCAATTTCCCTGACACAATTTCTGAATGATGCAGATTTGCAACAAACTTTTCACAAATAGCCAGTAACAATGGGCTCCTCATTCTATGCACGTCCACTGTGAAGTAGGATGCGTTCCTCGGAGGCCATTACAAGGAGACTTCGAAAGAGAGTGAAGGGTTAGAAACTGAGAAGTAGGCTTTCTGTGTGCCTCAGGTTGTATTAGTAAAATTAATGGAAAGTTTGTGCCTTCCTTCCTTCTGACTCTCATTTGCCCAGCTGCAGAATACAGATAATATTGCAACCTCACCTTAGAGGAGCACAGTGAGGGTAAATTTCATGTTCACAAAAAACTTGGATACTATGGGGAGACTCTGTCAGAGATGCTTAGGAGAAAATTAATCATTTTAGATTCTGTACACGGTTTTGGCAGTGTGAAATAAATAAATCTTGAGGCTGTGCACTGCATATACAAAATACAAAAGGATATCAAGCAGGTCACTACTTAAACACTGGGGCAAGAGTCCAGTAGAAGAATGTAACAATGTGATTAAAAGTTGTCAAAATGCTTGAGTGCAACAGGGCTGGAGTATGATGCTCAAATGCCATGAGCTCTGATATTTCCAAGCTTCTGGGTGCTTGACTTTGCAACCTAAAAAACTCTTTCTAAGCTGGCAGTTTAAAGAAAAAGCACATTTGTATTTTGACAGCTGAAGTAGCTCACAGGTTCTTTATGGAAGTTTGTCCCTTCAGAAATTATTTTTCAAATAAAAGTTGTGGAAAGAATTTTAGCAAAATTCCCAAGGAGGAATATGGCAGGGCATAGAGAGGACAATTCCTCCTGTACATGGAGTTCTCGTGGATTTTTTGAGTCATCAGTGTCCAGGATTTTACATCGGGTCAAAAATAGTGTACAGCATTTGCAGCTCAAATCGCAGTATCCTATAGCCTGTCACTAGGGACTTGCTGTGAGAGAAAGTGTCATTAGTTGACCCACTGGGGTTGTTTTCTCAACAGTCACTTTTCCCCAAAACAGGGGTTAGGAGTGACGTCCTGAGATATTAGGAGCAGATTAGACCACAGCTGGTCATAGTATGGCTGCAGGCTGCTTAGCGTGTCTCTGGCATCACTAGATATATATGTGTGTGTGTATACATATAACATATACATATAATCTCTTTGAGATGAAGTAATTATTTCTGAGAAGTGAGGAGTGTAGCTAAAAAGAGTGTAGCTAAAATAGAGAGATCCCTTAAATTACTTCAGTCAATGAAAGGAGAGAAGAGAATATGTGACCTAAAAATAATTATGATGTTTGGTGTTGCTTTTGATTACATGCTGTTGGGGTGAAGAGTAATTTGACTGAAATGGTTTTGAGGCAGAGGTCTTTCTGAGAGAAAATTACTTATGCTTTTGTTTTTAATTAAGTGAGCTTCATGTTAGTTAATTTTCAGGTGGCTTTTGATTAATGGTATTTCATGTTTTGCTCCCTTTCTGATGGCTCTTTGATATGTGACTGATGTGTGGACTGGGCAGGACATGAAACAGCGTCTTGATGCAGTAATCGGGAACTGGGGCAGATAGTAGCTTAATAGGAGCATCAAATTAGTGTGAAAGGTGCATACAAAAAAACAACGGGGAGACAATTACGTGAACTACTGGTGCCTGATCTTGAAAAAAGCAAAGTATTCTGGGCTGACTCCACTGAAACATGTAATTGGACTCTTCCTTTGAACATGAATGGGCTCGTCATCCTGATTTATCAAATGGCGCAGTGAGATAGGGATGACCATTCCCTCATGGCCTGCTGTAAGCATTCGTTGTTGGCCATCTATTTCTCTTCCGAGTTACGTGTTTGTCACCCTGTTATGTGACGAAAGCTGGATAATAAAATAAAAAACACAACAGCATACAAAAATGAAAAGGTGACTATACCGTGGCAGAGGTATAATCTAAATCTTTTAATTGAAGTCACTCATTTTCCCATTGTTTGGGGTAGTAACAACCACTCTTCTAGCATCTGTCCAGCTGTGATGGTAATGTGTTTCCAAAGCTACTAGATGCATTGTCTGAATTGTGTGCATGGCTTGTGAAGGGTGGGTGAAGGTTGGCCAGAATGCCATCTGGTCCTGTCAGGGAGAGGAAGAAAAAACGCCTGTGGGGGCTGGAAGGTGGCTGCAGCCCTTTACACTAAATAGACATTAATTAGCTAGTAATACCACCCAGGCACTGCTTTATGAAGCAATAATAACCTAGTTCCTGAGAGGGAAGAAGAAAAAGGCTGAATGCCAAGTGTTTTAACCCAGCCACAAGAATCAGATCATTGCCCAGGAAATCAGTGTGACAGTACAGATGTTACAAGGTGGTTTTGGTTTTTTAAAGAGAAATCTTTGTGTGGTACAAGGTGAGAATAGCATCAGGGATGCAAGTTTGCATGTAGAAAAGAGAAGGAATGCTCATCTAGTGAAAGTTAAGAAAATATAAAGAGGTCATTCTTAGGATTTGAACATGCTAGGCAGGAGCTCCCTGGTGATGATGAACCTTTAAAATTTAGAAGATTGGTGAAGACTTGAAAAATTCAAGTGTTCCCCCAAAACTGTTGCATTGGAAAACTCAGCATTGGCTTTTAAATAGGCAGAGTAGTCTGCCCTGGTGTTTTGATAGCAAAATATGAATTAGTTTTCTGGTTCAGATTTAGTTCAAGCTGCATGTATAAGATTAAGCCACAAGAGTGATGTGCATATGTTTTAACCAGCTATTTGTACACCTGTACAAATTACTTTCCTTTGTTTTATATCCCAAATGAGGCTCCATGAGTACTGATTGCTTTCAAACAAATCTTATTTGAGCGAAGCCATAAATCACCATCTCACCTTTGCTATACGCTCCTGTGTAGTCCTTAGAATATAATTAGAGCATAAGAAAATGCAGTATCCATTTATACTCAACTCTCCCTTTTATTTCTCTTCCATTGTCTTAGATGCTTTTACAAATAGCTTGTAAGGCACCACTCTTTTAATACCTTAAAGTGGAGCATGAGAAAGGTTTGGCTAAAGCAGTTTTCCACCTCTTAAATAGGAAAGTGGTATTAAAAAGGAGGAGGCATTAGTGAAAGGAAAGATGAGGACTCAAAGAAGAGGAAAAGTGATATAAAGAGAACTGAGAATGGTTCGGGGAAAGATAAACATGAGTTAAACAGGGAAAGTACTTTGAAGAACGCAAATAAAATATTGGAATATAGCAAATGGATAAGAAATTGTTTTGAGGGAAAGCAAGTTTCCTGAGTGAGACTGAGTGGGAAAAAGCGATGCATCTCAGTGTGGGGTCTGGTCCTGTATTTTGAAAGCTCTCGCTATTGTCAGTGTGATGCAATCACAATACTTAAAATCTTGTGCACGTTCCAGATGGAAGATACAATTTATCCACCGTTAGGAAGTCTTTTCTTCAATTCCTGCTGTAAATCTTCCCCTACCATCATTTCTGGAGACTTCCATCACAAAGGAGGGCACCTGTTAATTTTTTTTTTTTACACACTAGTGCCCAGGCATGGTAAATAATGAATTTCATGTGCTTTATGCTCCTGTTGTGAATATTAATTCTCCCCATACTTCAAGATTTTAGCTGCTTTCATTGCTTTCTGAGATTTTCAGTGGGGGGAAAAAAGGAATAATTATTGGTTTCTTTTGGAATTCTACCTTGAAGATATGTGCCTGCGGTTCTGAAAAGATATATTTCTGCCCTTTCTGATTACCTTAAAAACTTACAGTGTAATAATGAAAATCTAGCAGAATTTTGGCATTGCTTGAATAATTTGTCCTGAAGCTTCTTTTCTTGCCATCCAGAGAAAAAAAAATCAGCCTGACAAACAATAGCAACGCTCTTAAAAATGATGGAATTTGGCTAACAAAAGAGAGCATGTTTTCTCTGTGAGATTCCTGTGTTTTTAAAACCAAACCCTTCCAGAAATAGTTTGAATCTCTTATTTTCTCTGTATAGTCAGTTCAGTACAGACATACGCAAAAAATGGATAGTTATTTTTATTTTGTGGTACAATCATTGAATATGAGAACAATCTGGAGACTGTAGCACCGTAGACAGAAATACTTCCCAGTGAAATTCATATTCTTTCCAGATTGACAGCAAAGAAAAATCTTGTTTAGTACCCTGTGCTGCTTTACAGCCTGTGGGATTTCAAAAGTTTTTCTAATGACAGCTACTGCTCCTGGTATCTCTGACTATCTGGAAGCTAATTTAAGTGTCCAGCTCTTACAATTTTTCTGTAAGTTTTCTTTTTCCTTCTGGAGCTGTTTATACAGCAATCTCAAATCCAGCTGTAGATACAGAATATATAAGAATTTGTCAAATGATTTGTCATGAAACTGGAAATAAGACTTTTACCTAGAGAAACATTCATTCACGAGTTAGTTTTGAGCATCTCCCACATTGTCACTTTATCTATGTCCACTTTCCCCAAGCAATGTGTCTAGTTCTAGTGATGTTCAATCCCGGTCATAGCCAGTAGAAGGGACTCCTGGACATGTCTGATTAGTGGATACACCTTGATTCAACTGCAGAAAAAAAGAACACAGTTTAGAGAGGAAAACAATGCTAAGAGCACAGGGTATGGAGACGAATGTTGGTACCACAATATATTTTCAAAGCCTGACCCGCATGAGATGTGTTTTTGGTATATCCTGAGTGTATCATGTACAGACTGTGTAGGTGAAGTAAACACAAGAACAGATGTTCTCAACTCAGGATTCAAGAGGCTTTGCTTTACTTCAGCCATGTTGGTACAAACTCAGGGATGGTTCTGGACATGGGAAGAGCCTGGCATTTTCCTCTGATGTCTGAAGATACGGAAGCAGGACTAGGGAAAGTGTTACCACATACATTCCCTGCTACGTCAGAGGATGAGCCGTGGCTCTACGGTGATTGCATCCACCAGACCTGAGGGATCTTTGCAAACAGCGAGAATCAGATGGTTCTGGAAACTGTTTAACATGAACTTTCAGCAACTTCTGGTGTAGCCTTTAAGTGATTGACTACATGGAAAACCTTATTTAGTCATTTCTTCCCTTGTTAATTAGTAGAATTTTTATGTCACTGCTGCCAAAGCCTGTCCTTCTCTACAGAGAGCTGGGGTGTAGAAAAATCATGGGTTTTACTTATTAAAATTTCTGCAAGAGTCAGTAGTATTTCCTTACTTACACATCCTTCTGGCAATCTCTTTCCCAGTAATACTGAGCTCTAAGACATCATCTTTTGCTTCTGCTCTTGTTAGCTGTAATTGGAAAAGGAAGAAATCAGAATTTGGTTTAGATTTGCATGTGTATGGCCTTATTTGTGTATGTGAGTGCAATGCAAATAGTGTTTGTTTTCTTCCAGAATTAAGTCTCCAGCCTTTGCTGTTGAGGTGATGAATTGCTAAGGGGCTTTAACAACAGTAGGCACATCTGATGAGGTGGGTTTGTGTTTCTGCCCCTTCAATATGTGGCAGAAATAGAGTACATCCTGTACTGCATCCTGTAAGATGTTATTTTTCTCATCAGTACTTATTACCAAGTAATTTTATTATTCAGAATGTAGCTCCCTGGAGTGGATTGGGTGGGATTTTTAGTTTCCTCTTTTCCCACCCACCTGCCCCCAAGCACTCAAAAGGAGGGCTCTTAATGATTTCTGTGGCATCTTAACACCTGATACGCAGCTGAGGAAATTCACCCTGCTGACAAATTATTTTGGCAGACAGTGACATGCAAAACACTCCCACACACCATGAGACTACAAATTGGCTTCTTTAGAGAGATCTTGCTTCTTGACTGGCATCCCGCTTTCCAAAAGGGAAATGCAAGCAGTCTGGCTCTCCTCTTCTCCTTGGGGTGATTTCAAGCAACAGAATATGCACGTGCTTGACAAAGGGACTTACCTACCCCAATGCTGAAAAAGTCAAGTACCCCCTAGCTTGAAAATGCTTTCTGAATAGTTCCAGTAGATAAGGGGATGAAAAAGCATTTTCCAAGTGGAATGTAAGATATTTTTTTTGTTGGAGTGTGTCTGAAAGATGAAATTGATGTTGACAGAGTACAGATAGCTGAGTGCCTTGCTTTTCTTTAAGTTGTTTACCATAACAGCTATAAATCTGCTTTCCACTTTCTGACTGATAGCCAAGGCAGAAGTAATAGAATTCTTTCTTTTTTCTCTTCTTGTTACAACTCTTTCCTTTTTTTTTCCCCCTTTCCTTCCATCCTTGCTTGCTTACTTTAGCCCCTGGATTGAGAAGCAGAATCTGCTCTGAAAAGTAAAGCAGCTCTGCAGCAAAGGCGGCAGGGGAACGTATCAAGACAGTCACTTCTTGTACCCTTGTTTTCTGTTTGGCTGGGTAAAAGAAAATGACATTTGATAATTTGATCTTTAGGGCCTACTGCTTTCCTGCAAGCGTCGGGCATGTCGTAACTGCACTTTTTAGAGAGTGGAGCTGATGATGCCACTGTAGAATATAAATATTCCTCTCTTTAGCTTTATGGAGTGGAAATAGCAGACCCATGGCCCGCAGTGACATTAAAGGCACTGGAAGGGGGCCTAGCTGGGTCTATTAGTGTGATATAGGATGATTGACAGCCTGTATTCTTCTGGGCTTGCTTTAAGCACTGTTATAAATATACGGTGAATATCCTCTGGCACGGCAGGCTTCCAGTCCAATAAAGGTTGGAAAAGAAGTGAAGCCTGTAGTTTTAGGTAATATGTATGTCTATATTTGTGTGTGCTTGTTACTTATTTGTAAGAGTTGAAGACAGACAAAAAAATAAAACATCCTGGTCCTAGTTTTCTGAGCATTGCACAGGCATAGCGAGCCTGTGTCCATGTGCTCTGTCCCTGCCATAAGGAGCTGCCATCTGCTTGGAGAGGAGACTGGTTCTTAATGTGCTCTCACTCAGTACCAAGCTGTCTTATTAAAGCCAAAGCTAATAAGATTCAGGGCATGGGTACGAAAAACAGTCCTGTACATATGTAACACACACACATTGGAATACACAGTGTGTCCAAGCTTTCACACTAGGACACACATAATATGCATCCAGACTGTATTTATTGATATTCATATTCTGGTTTACCAGGCTTGCAAAGAGAATAGAAATGTAGTTTGGTAAAATAACTGCCCTTGACTATCACACAGAAGTACTACTTTGCCTGAGTTGACAGTGTTAAACTCCAAAAAGTCAAGCCTTTGCTAACTTTCCCTCATTCTTCAGATATGCGCATGTTCGGATTTCAGCTGTGGTTCGAAACCGGAAATTGTCAAAACATCATGCAACAAAAAGCCAGAGGCAAAACATAGTCATGTGAAAATAGGTCATCTTTTGAGGTTTGCAATTTAGTATTTTAGGCCCACAAAGTTCAGAGTATTTGAATAAGGCTGGAAGCAATAATTTGGCATAAGCTTTCACTTAACTCCTTGAACAAAAAGTGAGGTTGAGGTTTTTCACTAGGGCTGCTTGAAAAATATATTGGTGAACTGTTTTTGCTTGGTGGAGGCGCGCATGAAAGAGCTTTATTTCTTCTGGAAAATGTTGCCTGAAACAGAAAGTACCTGTGAACGTGGGCTGGGTTTAGTGTGCTTTGGCTGGGGAGAGATTCTCTGGCTCAACTGATGAGGGAGAGTGGGCATGTTCCTCGGACTGTGCATCTTGGCACGGCTGCTCTGCATGGAGCTGGCCTTGCCCTTTCACGTCTGGGATGTGTGTCCTAGCCCCCTGGCTGCGGGCTTATATGTCAGGGTGTAGAAGGTACTGTTTCTTCTTAAAATGCCTGCCAAAGGATTTCTCAGCTGAGAGGAGAAACTTCTGAAAGCTTAAAAGCATTCAAATGGAGAGGGAGAAAAGTTGTCCCTGCTTGCCTGCTGCTCCTCTGTGCTGGGAAAGGAGCACTAAACCCCACAGCTTTGTCTTGGTAGCTGAGACTGAGCAAGTGTTTGGCAGTTCTGGCACAGAGGTGTGTGCAGGGGAGGGAAATACATGGGGAACGGGGCCATAACACATAGCCTTGCTGAGGTTCCTGGCAGTGTTGATGCCCATGGGCAAGTAGGGACAGATGGACCTGGTGAAATTATGCCAAGAGCTGAAACTAGAGAGCCAGAGGTGGCCTGGAGCCAGTGTAACCCTGACTCCTAAATTCTTTCTGTGCCAGGTGTCTAAAAGTGCAGCACAAAATCACATCTGAAATTCCCATTACAAGTTTTATTCTCCGTTAATTACTCTATAGCAGGATTGTAAAGGACTCAGCAATTCTGCTCTGCCTAGGACCTGTGTGTTACACACATTAACTGAGGTGATTTTTTTTTATTATTTTTTTTTCTTTTTAAAGATAGCAAGCAAGTGAAGGTTGCTTAGTGCTTAGCACTTGTGAAAATCAGGCCACATATTTATGACTGTAATTGCATGAACCTGTTTCAGAGGGATTCCTGTGATTCCATCTCTCTTCTCCCAAAACCACTGAAGGCTAATTACCAGGAGTCCCTGGTTTGTTTTGTGGTAACAAACGCACCACTTAGGGTAGCTTCTAGATTGTTTAGAAACTCAAACTGGCCTACGATTATTTGTGTGAGGTCTTGAGATACCAAGCAGCTGATGTACTTCGTCTCCATCTAGCCTGAGGGCCAAGTGGGGGATGTGACTTCTGAATCAGAGTATACCTGATGCGCTTGCAGTGTGGCTGTCATGGCCTCGCGGTTACCGAAATAAATCCTTTTTCTGAGTTAAATAAAAAGTTAAGGTCATAGCAAAATGATCTCTGTTTTAATCTTTTTCTGGAAAAAGTAAAAGTACACAGACCTGTTGTTGAGGAAAGAAGTCAGATGATTTTTTTTTTTTACCTGATTGTGCCTAACATATCTTTTTGCTTTTCTTGTAGGTTGTTAAGGCAGTGTGTACACCCAGCCCCTTTAGTGCCTGTCCCAGGTCTTTTTAATAAAGAGCTGTTTCAAACAGCATCCAGTTCTTTGACATCCAGTCTGTTGTTTTGCCAAAATATTCCATGGTGTGGCTAGATCTCGCTTTCTTTTACAGTTAGAGCCACACTGGCTACTGCCTTTCCTTTGCCTTTTGCCCCGCAGATTCATTAAGAAATTCACAGGTAGGTCAGTGAGGATTTTAAAGATTTAATTCAAATCTTGAAATGGAAGAACAGCATTTTAAAGAAGCTTGGATCAGGCCCTTTCCAAAATGAATGTCACATTCCCCGGAGATACTTTGGTGTCATGTCGTGATAAGAGAAAGAGAGGCCAAGTTTAGAAAAAAACCAAAACAACCCAACAAACAATACACAATCACCCTACAGTGATCTTTCTGGTCGTTTGGAAATACCTTCTTTTTCAAGGACATAACAAGCCGGCTTTCTTAAGTCATGTTTTGACCTTGATTCCAAGGTAGAACTGCCTTTTTCAAGATGAACGTGTTAGAACATCTCTCTCCTCCTTCTTCTTTTTTTAAATCAAGGTTATGCATGTTTGGGTTTACATCTGATTTTGCAATAAAACCTATTCCCTTGTTAAGCGGCAATTCCCAGCCAACTCCTCTGGGTGTCAGTACAACTTCAGGTATAGCTGCATTGCAGTGTTCCAAGCATTCATTCAAAGCATTCTACAGTGGACAGAGAAATGGTAAGAGATAAAAAGTTAGACAGTAATGAGGAAAAAATATGGAACAACGTAAGGGACACAGACATGCCTGAGACACAGTAAGGAATACATCTGAGCTCCCCTTGCTTTCCTAAGAAGCCCCAAGCTACATTCCTGTACGTTGGAATGCTTGTGAACAGTCTGAGGCATTGGTTTACGTGCAGGTAGAGACTGGCGCTGCAGAAAGAAGTTATAGAGATGCTAGAAAAAGTACCGAACTTTGCTTTTAGTAGAATTAGAAAAAATTAGGTTCTCCAGGTTGTTGTTACAGAGTAACAGGACATGTCTGAACGGATTTCTGCAAAATAATAAATAACTTGAATGGAAGGAGCATTGCTGGTCAGCATTTTCCCATGCGTCTGAGACAGTATGGCCATTGTCTATGAGAAATATTTGAGAGGAAAGAATGACAGAAAATCTGGGATAGTAATAGCAGAAAGCTTTGTAGAGAGACTCATAGAATTGCAGAAAAATTTAGGTTGGCAAGGACCTCTGAAGGTCACCTAATCCAAACCCCTGTTCAAAATAGGTCCAGTTAGATGAAGTTGTTCAAAGGCTTGTCCAGATGAGTTTTGAATATCTGCAAAGCTGGAGATTCAATAATCTCTCTGTACACCCTGTTCCCCTGTTTGGTCATCCATACAGCGAAAAAGGTTTTCCTAATATCCAATCTGAATTTCTCACATCCCAACTTGTGACTGTGGCTTCTTCTTGTCTTTCTTCAAGGAGACTCTGGACTCTACCCATTAGATCACTGAAGGCAGCAATAAGATTTTCCCTGAGCCTTCTTTTCTTACTGAACAAACCCAGCTCCCTCAGCCTCTCCTCATATGTCTCTCCCCATATGCCCTCACCACCTCCATGGCCCTTTGTGGTACTCAGTCCAGTTTGTCAATGTCTGTCTTGTTCTCAACTCTCGCAAGTACTGAGTAGAGGGTAAAAAAATCACTTCGATGTACCTTACGGCTGTGGTCTTGCAAATACAGCCCAGTATGTCATTGGCCTTGGCTGTCGCAGGGAACTGTGCTGACTGACGTTCAACTTGTGCAACTTTGTGCAAAACTGTTTTCCTGCCGTTAGGCCCCCAGCCTGTCTTGTTGAATGGGTTTATTCCTCCTGAGGTGCAGGACTTTGGACTTTGCATTTGCCTTTGTTGAACTTGCTAGGTTGCTGGTAGTCTATTTCTCCAGCCTGTCAAGGTCACTTAATTGGGCATGTTTAGGGTCAAAGTAGAAGTATGGGGAAGCTCTCAGTAATTCTTAGGCTTTTACTTTTCATCAAGTTCCATGGCAGAAAATGGTGATGCCCATGCTTGAGCATTATCTTTAACTCTTACTGGGTGCCTCCAAGCAGGAGTTGCTGAGGGGACCAGGAAAGCAAACAGTTCTGTCTTTCTGCCAGTGAGAAACAAGGCACTGTCTGCAGCCAGGGCTGCAGGGCACTTGCCAGTCCCAGAGGTGTTGATGCAGATTGCTGAATGAGGGGGTTTCCTCACCTTTATTTTCAAAATACTTTGTGCTAAAAATTTTCTTCAATTACAATCAGAGCATATACGAATAAATCCCAATAGGGATGCCACTTTCAGATCTGAAGAGATGTACGCACAAAATGAGAAGGAATGGGTTTAATCTGAAAGCTCTTTCCCTCCCCTCGTCACAGGCAGCTATTGTGAGACTGAATTTGAAAGTTTGCAGAAATACATCGCTTAAGCAGGGAAAAAGGGGAATGGTCATAAAAACCAGCAGAATTGCTGCACACAGATTGTCATTTGGCCTTTAAATTGTAAACGGCCGGTTTTAAATAGGCCTTGTGCAGATGGTTTCTGCTACAGGTTTATTGATTAAAATAGCTGCTTTACATCAGCTCCGGGTTTGTTTCTCTAGAGGCTTTTGTCTTCATGAATAATGTACCCATTTGCTGAAATTTTGTTAGGATTCATCTGCTGGAGGCTGGCTGTGTTTCTCTAGGTTCCTAAGCCCCAGTTGACTAGGCTCAAAATTGTGACAGTCCCTGCCCTTCCCTCCTTAGAAATGAATATTCCCTCTTCCACCCTTCCAGTGCTGAACGAATCTAGTGCTTGCACATTGGAGAGTGCACTTGGAAACAGCTGTGAGTGTTTGGCTGTTTGGAGAAGGCTTGTACAATACTGAAGGCTGTATTAGCTATATTGGGGATTAGATTTTTGCCAGCAATTGATCCAAAGCCTGTAAGAGTGAGTGGAAAAATTCCAGTGAGCTTTGGATCAGACCATTAACTCTGAGGCACAGTGCTGTTTTAGGTGGGCATGTCTCATGCCTTCGGTATCGTAAGTCTTCCAATTTGCTGGAAGCATCTAGTGAATGTATGAGTAGGGTTTTTTTTATATTATTATTCAGGCTATTTTATGCATTTATAAATATGTATACTTCATTTCCTGGGAGATCCTTGTGTTAAGCACAAAAGGTACTGCTTTGCTTGCATAGGGGGCGGTGGAACAGGCAATGTGCAACTTCCCCTTGCAGACTGAGGCTTCCAAGTGCTGTTATCTCTTCTGAGTAGAGCTTGCCCACTCTGCAACAGGAGAGCACTACTGCAGGACCTATAGCAAAAGGAGGGGTACAAACAACATGGACAGCAAACGGAGGTGATAACATACTTCCCCTCCTCCTGCCTTCTGATCCCCTTCCCTACCGTCATAGTAATATTTGTCTTCCCTTTAACTGGTCACTACAGCAATAGCTCTTCATGAAGCACCTGTCAAAACAGGGCAGGGGAAAAGTCAGGTTAATGCCTTTGGTAAAAATATTTTAAATTGGGCTCCCCTTTCACACTTATGCATGGGAAAAGGGAATTGTTGGTAGAAGCGCTAATTTAATCTTATGATTCTGCAAATATAGCCAGTCATAGACAATCTGGCCGGTCTTTACTCTCTTGGGGGGGAGGTGGGGGTGGGTGATGAGCCTTTCTTTCTACAATTTTACACCAACATAAAAAAACCCCAAGTAACAGTTAATACAAAAAACAAGTGATTCCATTCTGAAATGGTCAAGAACAGGATATTGCAGTGCCTGAACCTTTTTCTGAAGGTTTTCAGGGTTTAATTTGTTTTGTTATGTTTAACCAAATTTAAATCTCTTCAAGATTTCATTTGGCGAAGTGTTTTGACCCCAGTGGGACCACAGATCTTGACAGCATGTTAGTTCTTCTGAAGTATCTCTGACCTGCCTCTATTTTTTTTTTTAAGGCATAGAGGTTGTGGGAATGATAACTTGCTTCTTTATGACAGTCAAACACACAGCTAGAATCACACTCTGAGGGCAGCTGACAGGCACTAGATAGATGGTTACTGTGTGGATGTTAGCAGCTGAGAATCCTCCGTTCTCAGGACACTTGTTTGGTGACTGGTGCTGCCACAGTATATCCCTCACACTTCTTACAGACCTGAGAGAAAGATGTGTGACCGGAAATATGAGCATCCACTGGATTTTTTTTGCTGTCAGGAAAAGTCCCCTGTGGCTCTGAAGTGAGTGTGTGTGGTTTAGAGCAGGTCATTAGACTTACTTTCTTTCCTCCCTTAGAGCCTGTCATAAGCATGGGGTAGACCAGACAATGCATAAAATGCCCAACACTATTAGTGTGGACTTTTCAGCAGCCTCACTTCCTTACATTATACTCACAAGCAAGACTCCCTTTGGTGTAGTTAGGCCAGTACTTGAATGGTTTGGAAAATCCCTCCCCCTGCTAAAACATATGGCCTGAAATTGTAGGATAATGTTGAAAGTCCTCTCCATTCTTTGCCGAAATACTTTTTCAGTAGTGGAACAAAGGAAGCCTAGTTTATTGGGGTTGAACCTTTGGTGGATGCTCTCATTGAGGCTTTCCTGTGGCTGAGATATTCAAAACCTTTTTTTGTGGCTTTGCAGCTACATCAGAAAGTTTGGGCTTATGCTATTTCTTTTCCTTGTGAAAGCAGGAACTGGCTCTCCAACCCCTCTGTTAATGATGGGTGAAATGAGCCAATAAGCTCAAATTTTATTAGGTTGAGGCAGAGAGGTGCATGTGTACACATCAAGATGATGTGATTATATAAACCTTATTTTCTTAGGATACCAGGCTAGACAGTTTCAAAAGATGGTTGATGAAGCCTTTCAAATGAAAACACTGCTAGTAGTAACAGTAGTACCTGCTATATTTCTTACTGTTCAACCACTGTGTTCAAGGCATTCAACAAAGGCACATGGCAGTAGTATTTTGAAAAATACATACTAATTTTGGGCAAACTGAATATGCATAAACATATTTTTCATCCCTCCCTTCAATGTTTTAATCAATAAGGTCGTGGTATTGTAATAGTGTCTCTCCTGTTGTTGATGCTTTAAGGAACTAATGACATCTGCCATAAAGAAGAGCCAAATTATAGGATAATCTGTATGGTTTATTTTATTGTTTCAAATAAAGATCTGGAAGGTGATGAAACTGTGCAATTAAGAAACAAAACAAAGGAATAAATTCTACCGAAGCTGTGGGATACTGCATTAGCAATGGATGGACAGGGAGGATACGTGAGCTAATGAACCTGGCATAACTCCCGCATGTAAAAATATTTTTAAGTACCTAAAAATTTACACCTCTTGATATGGCCTTCTGCACTGTTTAACCTTGTAGGAAACACTGTGTGTTGAGTTCTGACCTTCAGAAGGGCTACTGCTGGGGGTTGTGGAGGAAGGCCTCTAACTAACTGTTCAAAGCGGTGGGAGAGAGTCCTAGCGATGCCTCCTAATCTTCTGGGTTACCTGCATTCCTACTGTATTTCCACAGACATGGCTGAAGCGCAAGGGCAGAGCTGGCCTGGTTGGCAGCAGAGCAGGATACATGCCTAGGATATTCAGCAGCAATCAGAGGATTTAATGGGAGTAGAGGATTAATTAATTCTGATCCATACAGACACATTGGCTTCTTGCACAGTCAGAATCTTAATTAGGTAATCACATTTTTTCCTTTCACAGTGACCATTGCTCCAGCTGTGCTGTAACTCTTTCCTCTCTTTCTTTGCAAATCTCTCTCTTTTTAAAAAATTTGCGTACCTCATTAGGAAAGCTTCCTTTTTTTCTTTCCATCTTTCCTGTTTGCATCTATATATTTGCATATCTGCTTCTGATGTCCTATAATTCCTCAACCTTCATTTTCAAGCCCCTGTTATGGAATGAGATCATGACTCCTTCCTCAGCTCCTTTATTCCTCTAAATCTAGGGTTTCTAACTCTTCTTTCCCCCTCCTCCAGCCCCAGCCCCTGCTGACTCAGTTAAATATACACGTGCTCTTTTCCTCTTTGTTCCTTCTTTTCCCTTCACCCCTCTGTGGCTGCTTTTCTTATTTCTGCTTTGATCTGTTTTCTGGCAACACTAACATTTTTAAATCTTTACTAATTTGTTCTTTTTTTGTAGCTTGGTGCAAAATTAAATATATCTTGTAAAGGAAGCATGACTTGTTCCATTCACTGCAGGAACAAACTCCTTGTTACGTGGGGGGAAGGCTATATATGCAGTTGAAAATCTGTTGGGGAAGTGCTGAGGCAATGGTCCAATCCACTTCGTGCTGTCAATCTGATCTAAATAACTAAGGCACATTACAGATTTGGCTGTACAGTTAGCCCCAGTTTTGCTAAGCCAAGCTACTGCAGCAAAGGGAAAAATGGAGGGCAAATACTTTACACCTCTTTATGTTGCTTTGTTGTGGGTGCTGACAAAAATGATGGGTGTGATCCTGAGTGATGGGAGCTGTGTCACAAACCTCTGAAATTCAGTGGTGACCTTCTGTTCATCAGCAGGGGCATTGAGAGGCCCCTCATTTTATAACCCCTCACACTCTTGATGTATTATCAGAGACTTAAGCCATTGGTTAGGGTATCCTGTAACTCTTGTGTTGCTGCTGTTACATTGCTTTCTACTGTACTTACATCTGTCCAGACCTTTTTTTTTTTTTCTTGGTCTGTTTATGTTGCTTTTATGCTCTCCACCACAATGGCCACCTTAACGACTGCAAGTTCCTCTGAAGCTATAATTTCCTCAACCACCCCTAGCTGTTAGGTTTCCTCCTGGGCCACACTTAATTATGATCTCTTCAATAAACTCTGAAGGATCAGGACTTTCTGAACAGTAATGTCAGCTATTTCCAACAGTAACAATAATAAGTAAGTTCTTTGCCAAGTACCTACAGAAACTTATGGCATGAGTGCTTAACAGTGCAGCTGCCAGCTGCCTTATGGACATGACTTGATACAGGCCACTCTGGTCTGCAGAACCTGCTCTCTGTCTCTGCCCTTTTCTTGTCAGATGCCTTCCAGCCCTCCCTTCTAAGTTAGCCCAAGAATAAAACCTTCCATTTCCTCCTTACTCTATTCCCCACAATGACATTGAACCTTATTTGTGGCCTTTCCATACCAAAGATTGATTGGACTTTGTTGTTTTATTCCAGGTCACCAGTCTCTTCAGAAGATCAAGGTAAGATGTGTTTTATAGATACTAATAGCATGTTAAAAATGAGACCAAAGACTAGCTGTAAGCTGTGTTTTAACGCAGTTGTGGTGGAGAAAAATGACACTGATATTGCTCAAACTTTGTTCACCCCTAGACATCAAGTGCTTGTTCATTTAGTTTGGACTGAAAGAAGTTAAGCCTGTCTTGAGTTATTTGTAAAATGAATCTTGCTGCAGCAAACTGAACTATTGCAAGTGTTTGCAATTTATTCTTAGAACTGCATAGGGCTTCACCTATGAAAAATTATGTGTGGGCTTAATGGGTGATATATGGTATTCGTGAAGATGAGCTGATTTCTTATGACCCTTACAGGACAGCACCTTTGTAGCAGAGGAGAGTGGATTGTGTTTAAAGGCTTGAACTCAAGTTAACTTGGTGTCATGGTTTGAGCTGTGTTGGCCAATGACGAGACACCAGATGCTCTCCCCCACCTCTTGCTCTAAGGAGAGGAAGAAGAGAGATAAAAGGATTTGTGAGTTTAGTAAAAAAACTAAACTACTTTAATGAAAAAAATTAATAACATAAAAAAGGCTATCATAAAATAGATACAATATATACAAGTAAACACAAAACAGTATCAAGCTCCCAGGGAGATGTCACTGGCAGGCACTGTGAAAGTTCCAGACTGAACTCACTGACAAATGGGAACTGGAACACACTGACTGTGACCAAAAAAGCAGATGAGCTGACGGGGTCCTCCTCAGATGTCAGTCATTGAAGAACAGCACGCTGGAGAAGATCCAAAGAAGAAGGGCCCTTGGAGAGGAGCCAAGCTGAACCCTTTGCTCCCTCAGCTTTTATACCGAGCATGGCAGCTGGGATGGGACGGGACATCCGATTGGTCAGTGTGGGTCACCTGAGCTGCCCACAGGTGTAACCCTTCCACAGGGTAAACAACCGAGTCAGCTGACGCTGGTTGCCACAGCAACAACTGTAAGCAAGAGCCCCTCACTGAACAGAAAGTTGTCTCTGCTTTACCCCAAACCAGGACACTTGAGTAAACACTAAAATCAGTTTGGTAGCACGGTGTGGAATTCAGTGTGGCTAGGAGCTTCTACATGTAAAAATCTCATGGCTTGAGTAGCAAGAGTTGCAGGTTATGGTAATATACTTGCTCTGAAGGAGACTGAAGGATCTGATCTTTGCCTATGGACTAAAGACGGAATTTGCAGTAACTGGCTGGTTAATAACTATGACCTACTTTGGTGCTTAGAGCTAGGTGGTATAAATATCTTCTAGAGTACATTAAAGTATGGTTGCATTGGTACTGAAATTCAGAAGCATACTGCAAGTGAGGTGGTAATTGCACTGGCAGAGTTGCACAAGGAATGGAAAAAAAAAAAAAGATTAGATTGTAGCTGAGAGGGAAAGTTCATCATGTAGCTCTGAATCTAGAATATAATTTTGGACCACAAAGGAAAAGAAAATAATCTATTTTCTTATAGCATTCAATTTGTATGCAGTTACACAATCAGCAAAATTTCTGGACAATACAATAAGTATTATTCAAGAAGGGTCCACATGGGGAATAGTAAGGACTATTGCAAATGGAGATGTAAGGAGGTCTGAGCCTGGAAGTATGTTGCTGAAGTATGTGCATTTGGAGTGTGGAGTGACGAGTTAGGTATCAACCTACATTGTCCTTGGCACCAGCCAGTATCTTTTTAGTCCAGTATAGTGGCTGTCAAACATATTGTCATTAATAAATTCTCTTCCATCCCCTTGACGTGTCATTTCTTAGTAAAGAAAGTTATAAAGCAAGCCACAAAAACGGACAACATGTCAGACCAAATATATATTTAGCCCATCTAGTCCATGCCTAGTGTCCTATAGCAGTGGATCCCCTGACAAATAAGAGTACGAGAATGGTAGAAGTATACAGTTTGAACAGGTGTACCCTATCAAGTTCCCGTGATTTACAGCCTATTGACTTTGTGAACCAGAGGCAGTTTTTTTGTTTAATAGTTCATCTGCTTTTTACCATGACCCCAGCTTCTTAATATAAAGTACTGGAGACTTGTGAGAAGTTAACAGTATACCCCATTTTTCCAATCCTTAGAAGAAATTTGAAAACTTTATGGTCTAATATACTGTTTCAAGACTTCAAGACCTGGACTCAAGCTGCTTGTCAGTGCATAAGCTTGTTAGTGATAGGCTATTCTTGCTTTTTAATTTACCTTGCATTTATTCTCTTGCTCCATTTTTATCTATTAATGGAAAAACAGACAGTGTAAATGTATTTCTTTGTATATCTTTAGACTTTAGTATTTCCTGCTGTCATAATGTTTTCCTTCTTTCCACTGTTTTTATACTATTCTAGTTTTTCACAAAATCTTTCTGTTTGCCGTCTGCCATCTATTGCTGGATATGGGTCTGGCTTTTCAGGTTTGATAAACATCTCAGAATAGCTTCTTCCTTCCTTTACTTCCCTTTCTCCTACAAGAAACCTCTGCTGAAATGCAGAGTGAAAGGCCTATGTTCCCTTGACCAATTAGTGACGTGATAGTGCTAGTCAGACGTTTTGTGTGGAGTATCTAACTAGATTTTTCATCCATGTAAATATGTAGGAGCTTTTCTCAAACACAAAAGATTTCAAATGCCCCAATGACTTCTCAGAAAGAGAGGTCCAATACTTGGATTTTTTCTCTCCCACTATGCCACATACAGACCATGGCAAATGACCACAGTACTAGAAAGAAAACATGACGAAAGTGCTGTAGCACAAACTGTTTTGAGCCTAGGTGTTTCTCAGCCCACTTTATGCATCTAAAGCATCTAGATGGAAGCATCTAAAATTAGTCTTGGATCTGAAATCTCTTATCTAAACAAAAAAGGGAGGATCCAGGACAGATCTGAAAACTTATCTCTGAATTGTCTGTCGTTTATGGTGTTTATGCAGACCTCTCCTGGTATTTTTTCTTGAAGAAGGTATCCAGGAGTCAGTTTTGATACTCTTATTTTCATTAATAATCAGTACTCAGCTGTGTGCCTATTCAAGGTGTTAAACATTTATATATAGTTTTATAAAGCAGTAATGCTTTGGGGTGCGGAACGGGGCAAGATCCAATTGTAGAATAACCTACCCTCACTGGCATCGCTCTATGTCCTGTGTTTCAGCTGCTCTTCCCTGTTACAGGGCACCTTTCTAGTGCTGATTTTCTGATGACGTGTTGTCTTGGCCATTACTGAGAAAAGGTGCTTCTCTTATTTGTGTTGGATCTTTTGTTTTAACTTCCCAATCAGTTCCTGATCTTTCTTTTATCTTCTTTAATCTTCAGTCCCCATTTTTTTCTTCTACTGTTTCTCTGTGTTTCTTTCTTTCCATCATCCTTATCTCTCTTTCCAAATGTCTCTTTCCCCTTGACCATGACGTTGCATTCTGCATAGGTTCTTGCATTGTGCTCCACACTTTGATTTCTGAATGTTGTGCTCCTCCTCAGTGTGGACTGCCCGCTTCAAGCATTACTTGCAAGCAGTAGCTGTAGCATCTACAGCGTAGCAACAGAGTTGCTACCATAATTAGGATCTAATGTGAGTGGCACTTCCATTAATCCCCGACAAGACAATGCATTATGCTGTCTTGAAGAGAGGGTGAGGATAAAGCACCATCTGTCTGGGACTGGGCATCTACTGAACAATTGTAACAGCACACAATGCTCCTTGTTGTGGACACGAGTTAAAGGCACCTTTATCAGTTACAAAACAGAGCCATTTTAATTGGCACAGAAAGGGAAACACTACTGCTAGAAAATCCCAAACTTCAAAAGAAAAAACCAAACCTCTTAAAGATTTTAGAAGGTTAGTGTCTTTGTTCTTGGTAGAGGTAGTTAGAAAATATGTAGCTAAAGAGTGAAATCCATCTTCTTCTTTCCTTTTCTCTCTCTCTCTTTTTTTTAATTAAAAAAAAAAATCATAAACAGAGTAGGAAAAAACCCTAATCTCCAAAGTTCCTAGCTGAGTGACAAAATGGAACAAGCTAAGTAAGTATCAAAGTATAGTAGTTTAGACAGGGCATTAGGGTGATGGCTGTGAAGAATGAAATGGAAGGGCTACCTGTTCTGTCAGGTGGGCCCTGGTGCAGTTACATGTCTTGCAGCCTTGGAGGACAATGGTGTTTCTTTGGGTGCTGAGACTAGCTGAGAGTCAACAATGGGCAAATGGCAGGTCTGCAGAAGACCTGGTGGATGCCATGAGGGAGGGGACAGGGAGTCCCCCTGTTAGTGAATGGTACCACCTGCTGTATTTTCACTCTGTAAAAATCCTGGTCTTATGCTCAGGAGGTGTGAAGCTGTTGGAGGTTATTGAAAAGAATCGTATCAGGTATGGTTCTGTGATGGGAGTGCAGGCTTCTAATGCAGTACGTAGTCATTCCCTGATTATCATGGAGTGAATGGTTGAAGTTTACCAAACCCTTCCTTCATCCAGCACCTTTCAATACTGCACCGTACATGGTATGTATGCTAGATCATGCCCTACCCACTCTTATTCACAGCTGGCCTGCAGAAATCTGGCTACAAATTTTTCTATGATAATGCATTGAATAATATTCTTATATTTTGTATTACCTTTGGTATAGCTTCATCTGGGTTATCGTTACCATGCTTTGGTTACCCTGTGTAACTGAGTTGTCTGTTCTTTATCGTCACCTGAGCAACTGGGGGAAGTGCTCTTAAAAGAGTACAGTGAGTTCCATTTCCATTTCAGTCTTCTGGGGAAAAAAAAATACCAGCAAACTCTTGAGTAGTGTGTGGACATTGGCATGTTATTTATCAAATGGCAACTTGGAGCTGATGCAGCTCAATATTTGTTTGCCTAACTTCAAACAGAGGAACCTTGCCTTTGATGGAACTACTCAAAGTTTTAAGCGGCTATATTAATGCCTCTTAAGTAGCAGTCAACCCCAGTTCTTAGTTGTTAGGCATCTGAGTTGCATTCTGATCTGGTGACAGGACATACCAAATATTTATGTCTCTGGTCTCTTGCTCTTCTTGTTTCTCTATAAACCCATGAAACTGGGCTTTTTGCCTTGTTTACTTCTAGCAGACATGCATTTCTTGCTGCATTAGCATAATTTCTAGCAAGCTTTGCTGTGATTAAACTGAGTTGTTGTTTGTGTTCTTTTTTTTTCCTGCAATAGATTCCAAATTCATGAGGTAATGGGGACAACAGAGAAATTAAGACAAGAGGCAAATGTATTCAAAAGATAAATTTTGGAGACAGTTGGTTATTACAAAGTTATGAGATGATACAAAGGATGAAGACGAAGGATGATATTTCTGCTTGGAAAGATGAATGGCGACACTCAAAGCTCTTTCAGATTCTGGCAGATGGTGGTTCCATGACGATACTTAGAGTTGTCCAGTCTGGATATCCTATCCTTAGGAGGGATTTTTGCAGAGCCAGGAGTGCATTAGAAGTGAAGTGGGTTTGAATGCTGACCTTCAAATTAGCCTCTCTTAGAATAGTTTTCCACGGGGATTGCTTAGCCCAGGTTCAAACTGGAAGCTTGGGGCGGGAAGGTGTAATTCTGTTTCTAGACATCTGTCTAGATGGAGAGAGCTGCTGTATGAATTACAAGGACGGGAGTGATCAAATGTGTGCGTGGAAGGCAGTGGCAGCACTTGCTTTGCAGTACAGCAGCCGTACAGCAAAATGCTTTGCTATGCTGTGCGTTATGGTATTTGCTCCAGTGCTGTCTGCTCCATTAAAGAGAGGAGGTCTGAACTCATGCAAAGAGGAAGATGGCTGTAGGATCCCCAGAAAAGGGCACAAGAGCTGAGAACACTTCCTGGGACCTCCAATGGGAGGTCCATGGGAAATCCATGGGATTTCTTGTTGTCGCTGGTGGCCTGTGGGAACATGGAGTTCACTTTCTCAACCTCCTTTCTTCTTTCTGGAGTCACTGCCCACCAGTCTTGCTAGGCATAGTCTCCAAAGGGACTTCCTCCTCCAAAGTTTTTTTTTAGCATCCTGTCATCCTGAATAAAAGGACGTGCAGGGAACTACAGGTGAACTCAAACGTCTCAGTGCTAGTAGAATTAAAAAAAAAAAGGCACCTCTGTTTTGTACACCAGATTCCTTCAAAAGAGAGAGTGGTGGTTTCATGCAACTCCAGCTGAGAAGCTACATTCTTCAGGCTGATGTTGCACCCCTTCACCTAGCAACAAATTGAGATGTCTTGGAATGCTTTCTCTGAACAAATCAAAGACAGTACAGTGAGGGGGCTCCCAACTGCAGGTATTTATTTTGATTAATTAGCTACTTTGGGAAGAAAGCCCTCCTGGATAGTGTTTTGAAAGTATGTCTGTGGCCAACTGAGCCAACAGTTGCTTGGGGATCTGCTCAAGAGTTTGTTCATTTACTTCTCAGCTCAGCAGAGGCTAGTATCAATGCAGAGCCGTGGCACCCATAGCAAGAGAAAACATTCTGTCAAAGCACATCTCTAGGGCTGAGGGAGGTCCTCTCTGCCCAAAACCTTTAAAAGGTGCCTAGACCCCACCTCTCATCACATCTAAGCAGGCTGAGGGGTCAGTGGGCAGCTGGGATGAAGACGTCTGGCAGATGTGGACATTTGAATGAGTAATAGAGGAAAACTGGGGAACGTTTCTTTCCAGATGGCCACTGCGAGTATCCCTTTTCCCCTCTCGGGAGGAAGTAGGAGTAAAGAATGTGTTGTCTGAATCAGGGCACCTATTTTCAAGCAGAAGCCTTGGGTAACCTTGCAACATACTTTGCTCCTGTTTTTTTTTTCTGCTGGAGGCTGCTCATGGTCAGATAAGAGCAGCAACTTGCTAAAGCAAAACAAGAAAACAACTCGCTCCATCCACTGAAGACTCTGGCCAGCAAATAAGTGCTTGAACTGACTTTCGATTATTTAGTCCTACTGTGAGGCCCTAGCTTGTTTGAGGAAGAGTTACTTAGATATTGCCAGGCAAAGGCACTGCAGCCAGCCTTACAGTGGCAAAAAACCGAAGGGAGTGTGGTAGGGGTGCCTGTGATTGTCAAGTCAGGGAAGGGGGGAAACAATGTGGCCTTTTTATTTTTAAATACAAAATAAATCATTGCTTAATTATTTTACCTAGAATTCTCTTCCTGCCAAAGTAATGCCACTCTATTGATAAAGTGGCTGCATTAGTCACCCAAAGTCTTCCCTGCCTTGTGTTCTCGTTTGATCAGAAACATTTTCCTCCATCACATCGCTCCTGAGAATGACATTAATTGTTCCTGTGTTGGCTTAAAAATAAAAATGGTGGAAGGGAAAAGGAAAGAAAAAAAGTGAAGATGTCTACCAGATGGTACTTAGTTTATCTGCAACTGTTCTTTGGGTTTTTAGACCTTTTACAGAGGAAGTCCTTTTTCTTTACGGTCATCCCTTCCTTTTGTAAATCTGAGTTAAACGGTCTTGCAGGAAAAGTTTGGCATTAGGGTCTGAATACTTCCACTCCTAACTATCAACTGCGCTCTCAGCTCAGCACCAGTGCCACATAAACAATTCAGGGTGGACTCTAATTGGCATCAAAGTACCTTTAAACTAGTCTGACAGTGCAAATGGGGCCTTAAAGGCAGCTTGAGTGTAATTTACATCTGCTTGAAAGCCTCTTTATCCTTCCAGAGTTGTATGAAGGGACTTCTGTGTAAGTGAGAATTTAGCCTTTCTTTCCCTCCAGCTAGCCTGTGTGGTTATTTTTACTTCCTTTTTCCTCTTTAAACAGTGGTTTGACGCTGTGTGTTGTTTGAATCCAAAATTCTTAAAAGGAAAAGGTTTGTAATGCATATTTATAACCACCTGAGTGATGCGTGATTTTTTTGCATGTTAAAATTTTTGTCTAATTCCTAAATTAGGCAAACAGATGCAGTCAAAACTGTGTCAGTTCTCTCCTTTGAATCCTCACAGGATGCAGTGCTTTTGTAACTAAAGGACAGCCCACAAATGTTTAGAAGGGTTTTCTACCTCTTTGTGCAATCCTAGAAATAGATATTATTGAGGTATGACTTATTCAGAGGGTCAGCTTGCTTCAAAAGTGTCTCTCAAACCACAGGAGAATGTGTGCTTCTGCACATGTTTTCCTGTACAGATGGATTAGCTCGAGATGCTGTGTGAAGGCCTTCATAATATTCCCCTTGCTGAATAGTCATCAGACGTCTGTGTCTGGCTGCTGTTCAGCTGATCTGCTTTCGAGCTTTTGGTTGCAGCAGGTTGCCACGCTGCCAGTTTTTTTGGTCTCTTGGGAGCATTTTGAGCTCTCAGGCTCTTTATCTGGTTTTCTTTCATGGAAGCAGTGCCTCACAGCACTGCTGTCGTGAGATACCTAGACTGGTGCCATTGCTCTAGGATTCCCTAAGAAGCCTAAGCCTTTCCCAAAGCTCAAATCCTGTGGGGAAATCTTGTTTACCACCTGTTTCTTTGGGATAGTGGCAGCAAACAAACACATTTTGGAACAAACTTAAAAATCTATGACTCTCTGCTTTAGCCGGCATAAGAGGGACTATGTTCTAGGCAGGAAGCCTCTAAACTGCAAGTATTTTTGTTATCATATTTCCATCATGGTTTGTATGCAGTCTTTGGGCTGAGGCAGAACTCCTCTAGCAATTCCAGGAACCTTTCCCCATTCTCCATTCCCATGCCAGACAGCTCTTTCAGGGGTAGACAACCAGCATCATCTTTCTCATGGCTGATGATAGATTAGAAAGAGATGTTGCTAACATATACGGTTAGACTTTCTAAAAGGGCTAGCGAGAGCCTTTTTTTTTTTTTAAGCTATACTTGCATTTATAAGTTGCTGTCTCTTCAGGTTTACAGGCAACCAAATTCCCCATCAAAATGCCCCTTGTTTAGTCATAATGCAGCCTCTTTCTGGAGCATTGAAATGTAAAACTGGTTCTCCTTGTTTGTTAGCCATCTTTTTAATGAAGATGTTCCATATTGATTGCTCAGACCCAAAGTATAACAACTGTGCAAAAATATTCTTCTGTTTGGTGCAAGGCTTTTTTTTCTTTTATTATAGCTCAGCTTTAGTTCAATGTGGAGGTAGAAATCACCAGGAAAAGAAAACAAGATGGAGGTTAACACCTGACACAGACATATGCAAGAGACTTACCATCAAACAGCACTATTAAGCTTTATGATCAGGCAGATTCCCCACCAGTATATGGGCTGTATTTACAGGGGAAATGGACGTGAAATGGACAATTTTTTGGCTGAACACAGCTTCTCCTGTGCACAGCTGTAAGGAAAAAATCAGTCCTGATGGCTATCTTAGGACCAAATATTTGTGTCCTTATCTTGGCATAAGTCGTGCACTGATATAATAACAGGCTCCAAAGGGCGTGAGTGTCCTTATAGGAGCCTGATGCAGCTTATTTTCGCCCAATCAGTTAGCCGATATTCAGGAACATTTGCCCCATTCTATCGGGAGAAAAATTTGGTTGTCAGAGTCAGACAGCTGTTTGATGTGAAGTCCTTTTTCGGTGAACACAGTAGTAGTGATTTCCTTGTGCAGAAGTTCAAGCAAGTCTGCATAGTGGACATTTTGCTTTTGCTGCTTTTATTTTTTCTAGCTTTTTTGGCTCTTTTGTACCCACGCAAATCTTTTAACGATTTATTTCTGGGTTTTTTTGCCAGCATCTAGGACGCCACTCAACCCACAAGGCTTAACTTGTGTTTACTGTTTTTCATGGTCTTCAGTAGTTGCCTCTAGTACTTGCAGGTGCATAAAATACACGAAGAAATATTTAATTGCTCCTTCCACTCAGCTTAGCTTCAAAGAGGAATGTTTAAGCATCATCAGCTTTGGTGAGACTTGAGATTGTCTGTAGATCAAAGACCTGTGTGCTCATAGTCATTCCAACAAAGCGTTATTAATTTTGTAATTTAATTTCTCAGTTATGTAGACAGTTTGGGGTTGCTGTTGGGGTTGCTAAAGTTGGGGTTTTTTTTGTGTAACTTGAAAAGTAGATAAAATATTGGGAAGAGGTAAAGGGTTTGCAAAAGCTCAAATGCAGAAATTTGCAACTTTTCTTCACCATAGATCCCTAAAACTTTTCTATAGCACTGGCAGACCCTTCAGAAATGTCAAGTGTATGTGCTGCTCTATATCTTAGATGCTTGTTTTTCATAGTCATCTTGGAAGGGAAGTAGTTCACAAGCCAGTTCCCCGTGGTGCCCTCCACCCCTTTCATCTGCAGGTCAAGGTTGAAGATCACGGCTAGAATAGAAAAAAAGTCAGTTCTGTACATTTCTGGGTAAGTTATGTTACTGTCAGTTTTTCGTATTAGGTTTGATCCTTACTAGATTGTACAAAGCTATTACGAGCAAATTGTTGTTTACGGAGAAAAGAATGTATTTCTGAATGATAATCTATATGGACTTCACACTCCCTTGAGAGCATAGCTTTTTGAGTGATTGAAATAGAAGTTGTTATTGATTTCTATAAAACTAGTGGGAAATTATGAACGAGGGCTTGTTTTCTTATCATTTCTGTAATGCTGATCTTTAACAGCTCAGAAGACTCCAGCTGTGTAAAAGCACTCTTTTAGTCAGGGTCAGCTTTTAACTTCTCAATGTGTAAAACAGTAATTACTTTAAATTTCTGACTCTATGAATTTCACAAAGTCTACAACAGCAATAAAGAGCTGGAAATGTTCTGGAAGCTAACGACAGGCCAAGTTTAATAACTCTCAAGAAATTTGATGGTGTCACCTTCTGCTGCAGTTTCTTCTTCATTATCAGCTCAGCAAGGTTTGAGTGAGGCAGTATTTCATCAGGTGTTCTTTAAGAGTTCCCCTGAGCAAGTCTAGCAGGAGACGGTGGTGGACACTGAGGCTCAAATTCTGGGGGCCCCACACAAAAAACTCTAATGTCTAATATTTTTTATTAGCTGCCTCTAAGCAGCAAGAAATATCCAGCACTGAAATGTGGATGGCATATCAATTCCAAGTGCTGAATCAGGGTGTTAGCTGTGTCTTAGAAAGGGATGGGCAATTGCAGGCACTGTCTGATAAATAAGGCTTCTACAAGGTCCTGATCACTTCAGATCGTCAGCTGTCTTATTGTGTCTTTTGAAAGAGCTAAAGATTTTATGAGCCCCAATTCTGTTAAGTTGTGGCAGTTGAATTCTGCCATAATTTCCCATATGCTTAGATGTTGTCATACACTGATCAGATGCATTGTTTTAACCCATGGTAAAATGTATTACTGCAAATAATACTTTGCTCTCTGTATGTTATACAAAGAGCTCCCCAAATTTCTGAGACCATGAGTATTGCCTGGTCCCGGGAGTATCATACCTTGGAAACCCTTAAAAGGAGGACCCTCCATTTTGTCCTTGTTTTGTTGTCCTTCTTGCAGGTGATCAGACATGTTTTCTGGCATCATGCCATTCTGAAGGACTCCCTCTCCGTCTTAGTTTGGCTCTTAATTTAGGTACTGGAAGTTGGAGGTCATTTTCTCTGGTCTGTAGCCCATGGAGGGAGATGAGCAACACGAACTATTTCAGGGATAGCAGGTTGCTTTCTATGGAGGGTTATTTTTTCTTCTGACCATCCAGGCAGCCCTGTAAGACCTCCTAGGCATCTTGCAGCCCCTGAAGCTATGGGGTACCAAATACCTCACTCCTCCTTTATCTGTTTCCCAGCGTTTAATGACTGACTTTTGCAGCACCGTTTTAATGCTCCTGACTTCACAGGCAGAACCAGAGAGCAATTGTGATTTATTAGGTTAATTTTATGGCTGGGAAACAAAAATGTTTATTGTAACTCAGTGACATTAACACATATTTTAAGAATATGAAATAAAAATAACTGTTTCCAGTAGAAACAGTGGGCACTAACATAGAAATAATATGAGTGACACATGCCACAGAAAAAGTATTGTTTTTTTACATTTGTGGATGCACTAGTAGGTGTTTTTCCTCTGTGTCAAGCTGCACTAGCTTGCAGCGTTACCAGAATTCAACTAGCAGCCTTTTTTAACGTGGATTGTTTTTTTTCTGTTAGTGCATTATCCACTTGCAGCTGTTCAGTATTTAATTTATAAGTCAAATATGTGGGATTTTTGTTTGTTTTGGTTTTTTTTTCCTCTGTGCTTGGTTTTCGTTTTGTTTTGGTTTTTGTGTTTTGTTTTTTTTTTTTTTTTTTTTTTTTTTTTTTTTTTTTTTTTTTTTTTTTTTTTTTTTTTTTTTTTTGTTTTGTTTTGTTTTGTTTTTTTTTTAATGAATTTTCTTTTGTAATTTGGCCCACGGGGGTGGTTAGAACCTGGTCTCAAAATTTTGCCAGTGGAAACTAAAAGTTGCTAGTCTCTAGCAACTGTTACATACATAGTCTACATTTCTGGTTGTCCATGTCCTAGCAGGTGATTGTTTCTGTCAACATCCATCACCCTGGGCAGTGACTGACACATTTGCTGGCAGTTTCAGCAGAGAGGTCAGTGATGGTGCAGGGATGGAGCAGGGGCTGTCCGCAGGGATGTACCAGTAGAGAGGGTTGAGCTTTGCTGAGAAGGCAGCCTGGGGAGTTTACCACCGCGGCAGACTTAGTGCTTCCTCATTACACGGACAGAGCACTTCAGTCTCCAGTCTTGTCAAGCTGTCATCTTTCATCAGCAATAAATCTGCTTGCTAAATAATTGAAAAAAGTAATAAAACATTTTTATTAGTCATGACAAATGCTTGTCTTAGGAGGAGTTGAGAAAATAATGACTTGATTTAAATATTTATTAAATTAAGTAATTTTTGAGGCATCTTTAAGACCTGAAGGTATTTTATGATATGATAAAACAATTGCATAATTCATGTTATATATTACACCAGTGGTGCAGCGTTGCTCAGAAGAAACAAAGCTATTCTCACTTTAATGTTTTTAATTTTAAGCTAGCCTGGCATTGCATGTTAACAGCATTTTTGTCCAATTTCTCACTCTGCTCTCTCTTGTCAATGCCATCTGCTTGCTTGTTTTACCACCTCTTTAACAACCAGGTGATTTTTGCCATCTTCACCCTCCTCCTCAATATGCCCAGCAGTCCCATTTGGGTTTATGGGGTTAGTGTGCTAAGCAATATTCATATGTTTACGTAAATGTGTTCCTTATTCTAAAGAGCCTTTCTCCATTTCTAGCTCAATAGCTTCTAAGTCTTCCAGCATCCTGGCTTACAGCACTGAATTATTTTACTGCAGTCTAATCTGCTTGTTATGCCAGCTGGTTTTGTTGATCTGTAATGTATTCATTTATGCAATAGGTTCTAGTCTAGCAAAGCACTTAATTTTAAGTGTGCAGGTAGCCTTGGTGGAAAGAATGTGATTAGCTCAAAGCTAAGCACTTGCCTTAAATGCTTTGCTGGATTGGAGGCTTAGGAAAGAGGAAAAGATTGGTCTAATTATGTTGAATGTGTTTTAGAGCTGCTTTATCCTAATAGCCTTATCATCAGACCAACCTCTGGTTATGGATACTCAACACAGAAGATTTCTCATGGCCTGCCAGGCTTTTCTTTTCACTTCATAGTTTTCTAGATCTCCCTCCTGGCTTTTCTGAACTAGAATCTTAAACATGGTTTGCATAAGAATATGTATCTCTGCCTCTTAGGAAGTACCTTCAGAGAAGCCATGTCTTAAAATGTTGCACGTAGAAGGCAATGAAAAGCTGGTGTCATGAGTTCATTTAATTTTTGTGTGTGTGAGGAGAGCAAAAATATTTATACAAGTCCAGACTGGAGTAGCCCACAGAATAAATGTGGCAGTGAGACCAGATTGGTGAAAAAGGAGGAAGAAGATAAAATGAATGACACAAGGGTTAAATTCTGCTCTGCTATTTATTTGGGCTGAGATAGTATTAGAACTATTGGAAAAAATAAGAAGGACATAAACCACTGAAAATGAAATCTTAAGAAAAGATGTACATGTATTTTTCCAGTTCTAGCTTTTGCCTGTTGATGTTTGGTTTTTTCCATTCCCCAAATTCGTGTGTCCTCACTCCCACAGATGCCAGGGGGATTTGCAGAATTTAGTTTAACTCATGGTCACTGTGAAAACTGGCCCTAAATCCAATGCTACAAGAATTGTTGCTACTGCTTACCCAAGTCAGGACTTAGCTGGACAGGGGTTTTGCTTTTCCTGCTGCTGCATGGCCAGGGCATGAGGCATTGCCGAGACCAGAAAGGCACACATAACCCCAGGTGTTTTCAAAGAAAGGAACATTTGTTGAGTCGTCTCTGCACGCCCTTCCTCTTCTGTAGTGCTTGGCTTGGATGTGTTGTCATTTATGAAGCCGTAACAAGCTCCTCATGGAATTCACACTGTGCAGTTTCCTGTGTGTTATTTTTCAGAGGCAAGTCTATACTACGGTTTTCTTTCCCCCTTGTTCCTCCCTACGTGAGCTTTTGGCATCTTTATCAAGGATGGCACTTCAGCAAATGCTTAACTTGATTGCGCTGCCTAGACTCGAAGATAAGAATGGGTTTAGGCACTCTTGAAAAAGTATGAACTGAGGCAGATGTTTAATGCTTTCTAGGATGTAAACCAAGTAAGTCCTTTCCCAGAAAGACTATCCTAATTGTTTTTTACTATATATATCATGATAGCGACAGTGACAGGAGGAAACAGCTGCATAGCAGTAGATTGTAACAACTTCTCATGTTTGTGGTTACTTGCCACCACGGTGTTTTTGTCTGAATGCAGTCTAAACATCGAGCAATACAGAGTCCCAGGCTTTTGCCTTCTTTCTTCTTTTTAACGGGTGCAGGGCAGACAGTAGTGGGTAGTGAGCAACCCCTGGTTCTGTGCACAGCTCTGGCTCTGCTCTGCTTTCCTTTGAGCCTTTATTCATTTTGCCTCTCTCTGTCTCTCTTTTCTTCTGTGTCTGTTTAAATTACAAAGACTAAAAAGTAGGGGACTGGTTCCTGTTCAGTGTTTGACCCTGCCAAACCTGGGGGATTTGCTGCCCCAGGCATGTAAAAATATTTTTTGTAATGCAAATAATTATTAAGAAATCTCTCTTTTGCCACCTAATCTTCTGCAACTTGGCACTCTGTATTTGTGGCTGTCTGACCACTCCACCATCAGTATGAAAAAATCCGAGAGGTCTGAGGATACCTTCAGGTTTTCTGTGTTTTATGACATTCATGTCTTTAGCGATGGCTCAGCTGCCAGAGACTTGGGCCCACCCTGTGGACTGTTGAAAGGTCCCTGAAGTGTCTGAAGGGAAAAATTCAGATAGAAGCCTGCAGTTCCAGGGCAGTATTGGAAATGCTGGCTTGATGTCCGTACAACTTTCGTGCAACATGGGCAGTTTTCTGCTTTTCCAACCTGTCAGTGCAGGGTTCGCATCAGTTTGGGTAGTATATGAGAATGCAAGTGGACTGAGGCATCCGTCTTAACTTGCACATACTGTGAGCTGTGTTCTCAGCTGCGAGGCTATATGCATAATGCTTTCTGCCTAACATTAGTTTTCTATTTGTCTTTTGCAGCTCTTTTACAGGCAGTCATAGCTGGTGATCTGCTGAAGGTAAGTACAGAACACTGAGTTTCCACTCTTTCACAGCTTTTTGCAGGTCTGATATACTGTAAATTTTATCACACCTCTGCTCAAAACATAAATAGACTGCTGTAGGGACTGCTGGCACGTGCCATTTTACAGCCTTTCCAGGAAACCCTGGATATTAGGGGAACACATCAGTCAGGTGAGGTGTGAAATTCGAGTGAATAGGATCTGGTGTTAGACAGCAACTTTCAGCCCAGGATTCATAGCGCACCGCACAGAGCAATGTGTCAGTTACTAACAGGGAAATTACTATACTGGCAAATGCAACACTGAACAGCAGGGTAGTTCTGACACAGCCTTATACAGTAAAGGGTATTTTACAGCAGTGAGGTTGGTGGCCAAGCCCCTAGAGTTGCTAGAGGCTTCTTAAATTCTGCCCAGGCAACCACCAGACCAGGTAGAACAAACCTCAGCTTGTTATTTTATCGGCTGATGGATGTCTCAAAACATATAGCGTCTTGGTATTGTTAGTTATCAGGAGGAAAAGGCAACCACGCAAAAAATGTTTTGTGCCCAAATTCTGAAGTTCCATAACTGACAGTTATTCAGGCTGCACTTTTCAGCAGCCAAGTCAGGATTTGAAAACATGCCCTCGAATTTGGATGAGGACTGTGATTAATGATTGCAATTTTATCTGCAAGAAGCCAGCTTGGAGCCATTTGTAAAAATGACAGTACTGTTAGGGCAACTCTTTGCCTGCAGGTGCCCCTTCTATACCTCTGCCCCTGTGCTTGTGGCTGCAGCATCTAGGGAGCAGTCCTTCAACCAGCAGTCATAAAAATACTGTCCCCTTTCCGCTTCTTGAAAACTTTTTGCCTGACTTTGCTTTGACAGGGAAACTTCTTGCCTTTCTTCAGATGTACTGCGTCATAAATGATGCCCCGCTGCCGTAATCCTCTCCCTCTTTTCTGCAGTGATTTGCGCTGCAAACCTCCCCAGAGTATGCAGCAGTTCTGAGACCTGGCCGGTTGCTGTTTCCTCTCTGTTCTTACCCCACGTAGTGCTTTCTGCCCTGTCCACCAGCCCTGGGCAGGGGGCAGAGGCTGAAAAGGGAGATCTGGGGCAGCTGAACCCCACTGCCCTGTGGATTTTTGAGTGTGAGTTTTCTGGTTTAGTCAGAAAGCGTTTGCCTTCTGCAGTATGGAAAAATTGTGATTTTCAGTAGAGAAACCAGAATTTTCTGTCAAATACGTACACTTTGTCCTGGTTTGAGGTACAGGAAACCAGGAGAACTTTTAAATATCCCAATAGCTTCACCAGAAGTGGTTTTGCAAGCATTGCTAGCGAACAATAATTCATCACCAGTATGTTAGTGATATCTCATTGCTTAGGAAATACAAACTGCTCTTCTTAACCCATATAATTGTCAATACTTCTAGTATCAGATAATTTTTCATTGGGGCCTAAAAGCTGGTTTTAAAATAATATTTTGCTTCATTTTATTTCATTTTTTTACTGTCCTTCTATGAAAGTAGTAAATAATTTGCCTGTACATTGTTTCTCTGCTCCTCCCATCTTATCCTTTGGTGTTTTTTGTTTTGTTTTTTTTTTTCCTCCAGTTCATAGAATGCTGTAAAAAAGGAGCCAATTTGTTAATCCAAGGACCTGATCACTGCTCCTTGTTGCACCATGCTGCCAGGACTGGGCATGGCGAGATTGTGAAATACATCCTGGAGCACGGTGAGTCACAGTGGGCAAATCCACAGAGCGCTGTACTTAAGCCAAGCGCCGGTCAGCCAAAACCACACCATGCGGCCGGAAGTGCCCTCACTCATTAGTGGCCACCCTAGCAAAATGTCCACCTGCAGCACGGCTGAGCAAGAGGCTAGGGTTATGATAGCAATGACAGTGATGGCTCCAGATAAAGGGAAAGCGTGGAAACAAAAATAAAGATGGCTTTTGAGGAGGATGGGTGTTTTTTGCAGTTGCATCAGTTGGGTGGCTGTGAAGCAGCAGTGTGATGCGCTAGCTAGAACCTCTGGCATAGGAAGCCTCTGAACTAATTTGTTTTTCAATTAGAGCATATGTTGTGGAAAGCATCTAATCTCCATTAAAACATTTACAGCGATGGAGAGCCCATCCAACCATTGGTGGTATTTCAGTATTTAATAACACACTGTTTAGGAATCTGTGCGTTTATTTCTAGACTGTATTTACCTGGCTTCCCTTCCTGCCAATATTATGTCTCTGTTAAATTTTTGTTGTTGTGTGGTCTTCAATCTATGATCTCCATTTTATATTTATATTTATAGGCTGTGATCCTGCCATTTCCCTTTTTTCATTTTAACTCTGTCAGTAACAGGATTATAGGCATGCTTACGCAGACTACTCAGCAATCTGTGTGTGTACATACGGTTGAGGCAGTCACATTCGGGAGTTTCTGCCTGTTGAACTACCATAATTTTGTTCACTGGTTGCTGGGGAGTGTTACAGTAATATTGTCACATTGAGAGCTAAAGTCTCAATGATCAGCCTCCTGCGCTGTAGGAAACGTTTTCTAGTCCTTTAAACATTTTTGTAACTCTTCTCTGATCCTTCTTTAAAATATTAATAGATATTTTGACTTCTGGATGTCAAAATTAGCTATATTATTCCAGCAGCAGTGTTAGCACTGAACACAGAGACTGCGAGACTGCCTCTGGCAATTGGACTAACTGTTAGCTAATGCTAAAAGTTACTGCAGAAATTGTACAGGGAGAAGAAAAAAGCACAACTCATAGGAAAGGCAGAAGCAATAATCCGTCTGTTAACATTTGTGTTAATTGGCGTGCGATTTAGCTCAAGCTTGACTCCTAAGTTTAGGTGTTTATATATAGGTGTCGTGTAATCTATGGTTCTAAGTTCCTGTACTGTCAACAGAGATCTATGACTCGGTTCATTTGCTTATGTATGACAGAGGTACCAGAGAACACCTGTCCTCTTTCAGTGGCAGATAGAAGTGAGGAGGGCATCTTTAGTAGCAGCAGGCTTCTGGCATGACAAGCTCAAGGGAGACCCTATCAAAATAGCCATTCAAGCCCAGAAAACGATTCAGCTGACAGTTACCTGTGCGCTTCATTCATTTAGCTCAACATAACTGTCTAATGCTATTTGCCCTTGGATATCCAGGACATCTGCATGGGTCTACAAGATAACATACAAAGCCTGTAAGAGACCCATACTGGATTGGCAGCTGGACCCCAACTAAGCGTCCCTGACATTCCAAATGCATCCCAAACCTGCCCGTAGGCATATCGAATGGCACAAAATATCTGTGTGTGGGCAACTGAACTGTGCCCCAGCTACCTGATGGAGGGTTCTGAACTGCTACTTTACTCTTTTACATATAGATACCTACACATGGATAGATAAGTCTAGTTGGCCTTATATCCAAATATTGGCTAGTTTTCTTCCCAGTTGTAACAAGTCTTACCAGTGCTAACTCTACCTCCTGTTTAACTTCTCTGGATTGTCTCATCAGTTACATTGCTTATAATACGTACCTCTGAACTATGCAGACAGACATAATTGAATTTTCTTACTGCCTCTTCTCTGACAGGGAAATGAGCTGTGCCAACTCACTGTCATGGCTGCCTCTCCAAGATTTTTCTTAGTCACATATACCTTAACTTACTCAGTCTGACCCAGTTACCGTTGCTTTGGTGAAGGTTTAAAATGAGATCATTTAAGCTGGTAAGGATGTGAGCAGGGAATCCATGGGAATTTTTGAAGTGAATAGAGAAATGTGAGGGATTACGGACTGTTAGACAAAGACAAACCAGAAGGTTGAGCAAATGTCAGCTCAGTTCCTCTCTCCCCGCTTTATCCCCAAGGATAGCAGGAAGCTTTTGCAGCTCTCCAGACGTATGTCCTCTCGGCTTCTCCAAATGCATTGTTTGTTTAACATTCTCCAGGGATCAGAGAGTGCATGGGACAATGCTCTAATAGGGGCCTCCTCTCTTCTCCCACCAAGCAATTAATGAAACTCATTTCTGCCCTGGGCATTTCTCAGTCACAAACGAGCTCTCTTGCTGAATCATCATCATCATAATGTCCTTGTTTTTCTGTTGCGTTCTCTGGCATCTGGCATCTTCTCAAGATTAATTAGTGTATAAGACCCAATCCAACACTACTAATATCTGAGGCTTTCCCTGTATCTAGCTTCTCATTTCTGCTGATATCCACCCTTGATAAAAATGAGTCTTACTCCTGTTCTGGCAATTACTTCTGCCCAGCCACACTTCCTCTGTACTTTGTCTGCTTCCCATACATGGCTGGAGATAGTTAATATTAATAGGAGTTCCACTGTAAAATACCCTCCAGCACACAGCACAGAAAACCCATTATTAATCACACAGGGAAAATCTTCTGAATATCTTTAAAAAACAACAAAAGAAGACAAGACAAAAAGCACCGTACCAGGAATTTTAGCTGCCTAGTGTGAAAATAGTGGGGTGAATCAGATGTGACACAAGCGTGGGGCCCGTAGCACTGGGATCGTGAAGGAGGGTAAATGGTGTAGTGATGCTGAAGCTGTCCTTTATGGAGATGGCTTTATGCTTTCTGCAAACATGCAGGGTACATTAATACGAGAGGTTATTCTGAGACCTTGATCAGAATGATTTCAGATGTTAAAAGGAGGAAAATAACCCTTCTTAAATTAGAAAAAGCAGAGATGAGTCACACAAGAAGACCGCTGTGCAGTATTGCCAGATACTTAGCAGTGGACTAGCGCAAGCCTGGAATAGCAGCTGAAGCACTAATGTAGTAGGTGTCAGGACGACAGCTGCTTACTGCTGCAGGAACAGTTGTGTTGGCTGCTGCTCCTGCAAAAGAATTTCTCTCTGTCCCCTGTGCAGGAAGGGCAGATACACAGACCTATCTGTTGTTCAAGACTGCCTTCCTCAATCAGGGGTCTTTTGCTTGTAGTAGGAGGGTCACCTTTTAAGATCTGTCTGTAGCTGGGCTACGGAAGGCTTAGCTTGAAACTGAGGGCCAAACTCAGTAGGTATCTGTTTAGTGCTGCAGTCAGCAACTGCCTCACACCCTAGTGCATACACATTAGAGAAGAGTTAACTGTTTACTTGCTTAACACAAACAGAATTAGTGAGGGCTTAAGAAGCTCCATTAGAAAAGGGACCTCCTAAATCATCATCTGTATTTGGAATCAAACTTGGCTTGCAGTCTTTATCTGGAAGTTCTGAACTATTCATAATGTATAACCATTATACAAGACATTCCACGGTTTGCCTTCTCCTTGTCTTCTCCTCTTCTGTAGAGGCTCGAAAGACAAACAAGAATTCTAAAGTTCATCGGGGATATTTTAACTTTAAACAGAAGAGAGGAAAGAAGTTTACAGTTGCCTTAGGAGTTTGTGGTGGGAACTTCTGTGGAACAATCAGTCCGTGAAGCATCCCATCCTGAACATTTCTGTGACCTCAAACCTCAATGTCCTTGCTCTATTAGGTAGCGTCCTCTGGTAAAAAGGAGGATGCTTTCGTTATTCTTAGCACTGCAAAGTCAACAGTGAAGAGCCATCAGTGAGTCTGGATTTGAATCCAGATCAGAATCAGGAGTTCCAAAGAAGACTTTTGGAAAGAAAATTTTGCTGTGACAGAGATGTACATCAGGGACAAAGTTTGAATAGTCATCAGAAAGCAACACTGGAGGAGAGTGAGTTTGCCTGACATTTGCTAGTATGTCTAGATTTGCAGAAAGTTTTACGGTAGTGGACATTTGTGAGGGGCCTAAGCAGAAAACAGCTTAGTTTTCCTAGAAGGCATAAGGAAGTCTATTTTAATGTGTAAGTTTACCAAATTTTAGGTCAACGTGGCTGAGAGACAGTTACGATGGAAGGCATGCTCCTGTAGCGCAACTACCTTCTATGATACAGTGGAAGTTCTGAGCTAAAAGACACTGAAACCCAGGGTGTTAATCTTCACATTGGGTAAAAATGAGGAGTGTGGAGTTGAGAGAAGGTTTGATATAGTTCTGACTTTGCAGATTACTATTATTTTAAAAATATTCCCTCTTTGAAGGCAAGAAACAAAATCCAGTTTTGTCCCCCAGATAACGACCTCAACCAAGCTATTAAACAAAGAGGGTTTTGACAGATAGACACCCAGAAATGCTGATAATGTCTGACATTGCTGCTTAATGCAACTACTCTTCTTCCCGAGTTCTATGAAGGACTGACAGGACAGGGGACTGGCGGGGGTTAATAGCTGTGGGTCTCCTGTGGGTAGCTGTAACCACACCCCTTGGAGAGGGCAGGGTGTGCGGTGGGCCGGAGGCCTTTTGGACGGCATGGTGCTGTATATTTTGGAAATGCCTCTGAAATATGGTCATTTAGTCTCTCTTTTATGTTGTAGTGAGCTCAGCTAAAGGGCAGCTGCTTTTGAGAGTCTCCTTCCCTTCCCTCCTCCCATCCCCAGCTCAGGCTGCTTTGCCTCCTGAGAAAATGGAGAGGGGCTTTGGTTGGAGTGAAAGGGGGCAGAAGGAGAGAAGGAAAAAAGTTAATAATTCTACAGACAGTCTATCGGAGATGTTAAGGAAAGAGAGTGATCTCAGCTGGGCTTCCCCTCAGTGTGTCATGCTTTTCAGCTCCTTTCATGCAAACTTCTCACCACCCCCCCATCCTGCCATTCTTTAGCCCCCGAGTCTCTCTCTCTCTTTCTCTCTCTCTTTTTTTTCCTCTCTCCACCTCTCCACACATTTCCATCTTTTGTTTTTATTTCCCCCCCTGCTGTTTTCCTTGATAGAAATCTCACTCATGCATTTCCCTTCCGGATTTCTATTGGGTTATTTTGTCCTCTCTTTCTCTGCGCCTTGGTCCCCTTTTCTTTCTCTGCCTCTTGTCCCGGAGTAAAACAGCCGCCACCCCGCTGGGTCAGGATGACAGTGCCGTTAGCTTTCCCAGTGCCAGCCCTTCCCACATCTGTGCAGCTTTTGTCCCGGGGCAGAGGGGGATTTGGAATGGTCGGTTGGCAGCGCCAGGGAGACTGATGTAAAAATGAGGTCCAAAAAAGAGGGGAAAGGGAATTAGGAGGAGGGCGTGAGATGGTTTAAGAGAAGCACAAGTGAGAATAAAATAAAGAAGTAAAGGGCACAGCTCAGGCTGTGTGTGAGTTGGGACATTCCAGCTTCAGAGATAGGCCATAAAGAATGAAACAAATGAATCCTGGTACCGTGTTGTGCTGCTAATCGATTAACCCTAATATCTGGCCCTTGTGTATGACAGAGATGGAGTTTGGGCACTCCCATGAAATGCTTTATTTGGGACAGCATCCAGGAGAATGCCCTTTGCAGGATGTACCTGGCACCTCCTTAGGTCTGTGCTCGCAGGCTGCTCGCTCTGTCCTCAGCACTCAGCTCCTCTGTCTTAGCCTTGCTGTTTCTTCCTGCTCTAGACCAGTTTTCCTTCACCCTTGGCTTCCCATCTCTCCAGACCCACTCTGCCCCAGCTTCTCCTCCCTCTCAGGTCATATTCTAACTTCTCTCCATCCTTCCTTCTAATGTTCTAACACCGTTTTCCATTCTCCTCCACTTCCGAGTACAAGTACCTCTGTGCCCAATGCAGCCAGCCCAGTCACCCTGTTCCATCTTTGCATCGCAACCTTCCTTGTCCCATCCATGAACAGAAATAATAGTTTACTTGGCAATGTCTTTTCTAACATGCTGCAGGTCATTCCTGGTTACCCATCACTGGGATGTGGCGTTGCAGCAAGCCATGGAGAATTGCCCCTATTTTTGAGATAACATGATTTTCTTTTCTCCTGGGAGATGTAAAGGAGTCTTTTTGTTCATCTGTTGGGTTTTTTCTTTTCTTTTTAGTTTCTCAGGCATTATTTTTTTTCCTCTCAATGAGGGGCCCTGCTTAGCCCCCTGTATCCCTTTTCATGCTTGTGGAAGCTCAGAAGCTCAGAGGTCATGAGTGATTCTTCTTTTTGATGGGGAGGATTGAACGCATAACCGCCAAGTGAGGAGATGAGGATGTGTGGCGGTAGAGTCAGGGTGCTGTGCTTTAGGAATTGACAGTGGTTACTGAGTCTGGGGAACTGCCATGATACGTATGCAATGCCCTGTGCACTGGGGACTAAGCATGATACGTTTTTGACCACCTCTTTCTCATGATGACAAATGATGAAGTGAAGGAGCTACCTGCAGCCTCAGGAGCTGAGGCAGTGCGAGCTGCCCCAGTGATACTGCATGTGCGTGTTGTAAAAGGAGGGAGGGAGAGACAGGCTGCTCTGATCCATTTTTACACACATTCAGAGTGAATGGAGTGCAGAGAGGTTGTGTGTAGGCCTTTGTAAGCAAGTAGTGTGAAATTCCTCAGTTTCAGGTGCGATTTGCTGTAAGCTCTTGAGAACTCTTGAATTTCAAAGTCAGAGTCTGCTGAAGAGAGATATTCATGTGCAGGAAGGAAAATTCCTGTAAAGTTTCACTGTTCCGCTTGCTAACTGCCCCATACCATCTGGCACTATGCTCCAGAGCAGTGGAGAGGAGAATAATAAGCCAGACTGCAAAGGGAAAAGTTTTTCTCGTTTCGAATGCTATCCAGATCCTAGCCTTTCCACATCACTGTAATTCAGTGATGGAATTTGCTGCTATAAACATCTGCCTGTAGCGAATATCAAGGACAAAAGAACATTAGCATAAATGCATTATTTTGTCCCACTTAACAAAAATCTTTTCTGTTTTTCTTAATCTTACTTTCCTGATCATTGCTAACCAGTAGAGTACAGGATTTGCATATCAATATAAAGACCGCTGGGAATATTCCACCCTGATCTACATTCTGTATAACGCTATTAAATGGAGTAGCACAGGGATGTCATTCAGAGTGGAATTTGGCTAATTTCAACTTCCTAATGACATTTTCCCTCTAGTACTAACAATAGATTTTAACTTGCAATATATCAGGGTTTCCAGTATATCAGCATTTTCAATGCACTGTACTTATGTGAACCACTTAATTGAGCAAGGTGAAGAGGAAATAAACTCCATGAATATTCATTCCTAGTATAATTCAGAGGCAGCTACTCCCTGGTGCTGACACTCCAGCAGTGACTCTGTATTCAGAATTTTGCTAGTGCAAGGGCTTGCACAAGCAAATATTACCTTGAAGTTTGGCATATTTGTGCAAATTGAGCTTTCAGTTGGCTTCTTTTACATATTTGGACCCAGCATCTTCCCCTGGTAGTCTTACTCCTCTAGCCATGCAGACAAATGCTGTATGATATACCTGACTGTCTTTTGCAGGTCCATCTGAATTGCTGGACATGACAGACAGTGAAACGTAAGTACAACATACCTTGCCCTTCACATTATGTGCATTACCCTAGCAGATTTTTCTTGTTTTTCAAGTGCAAACTTTCAAATAAAAAAGCTTGTAATATGGCACATCTCTTAAAAAACAAACAAGCAAGCAAAAGTCCCACCCAAACCCAAGCAACCATCTTATATGTGGTTTTCTGCCCTAAAACAAATGTTTCTTGAACTTCAAAAAGGACTTCCTCTCTATTGCTTCCCATGCATCTTTTTAGAGGAATACAAGTCCTGCATTGGGCTTTGATGTTTCCAGAGTCCAGTTACGGAGGAAGCAACCTGAAGGGTAAATTCCAGAAATCAGGGAATTACTTTTCTTGCTCCACACCTTTTCTTCAGTGCCTTTGTGATTCATCAGTGCTCTGCCTCAGTTGTCCCAAGTGGCCACAACCTGTGCAGTCGAAGATTTATCTCAAGTAGTTAAAACCTTGATCACCTCTGTTATTATTAAAAAGAAGACTTTACTTTCCAATTACCAACTGCTCTATGTCTTGTTATATAATCAAAGTGTCACAAAGAATCTATATGGGAAGCATGAATACACTAGGAAGTGTATGGAATATATGGGAAGCAAAAGTAACCTTTCTCGTAGGGGTTAAACCTACCATTCCTCATCCCACAGTGCCCTCCTCTGCTAACAGCAAATGCCAGAAAGGTTCTGCACAAGGTGCATGTGTGCAGTCCAGGGGTGATGGAGTATGGATAGACTGCCTGTTTCTCTTCATCCAGTAGCATAGCACAGCCACTGCAATAAAGTGCAACTGAACATGGCTATGACGGCTTCTCTTTACAGAGGTCCCTATACTGCTAACTCTTGAAAAGGGAAGGTTCAAGCTGTAACTGGCAGCATGAATTTGTCTTTTGACCCTCGGGGGGAAGTCAGATAGTATCCCGTTCTGAATGTAGTTCTCATGCAGCAGAGGCAGATTCATTACAAGGCTGCCTATTAGTATTTCAACTTGGCCTGTCACGGACTGAGGCTGAAACTCCTTTATGCACTCTCGTTTTCTGGGTAGGTAGATGCAAGATTTATCCTGCTACATGTGTTTCTTGTCATCTGTTGTTGGAAGTTATTTAATGGCCCTATTTGTTGAACACTGGTATTAAGGACACCTTTTCAACCCATTCAAAGCATGCTTTCCTCCTCTTCCTAGGAGGATATCTAGATGGAATCCAGATAGATTTCTTTAACCTCAGTACTACAGTCGGTCTCAGAATCCTGTTACACATAGCCCCAGTCTGAGTGAGGAGCTTTGCAATAAATCTGCTCCCACTACACAGCCTTCTCTTTTGAGAAGCATGTGTTCAAGCTTCCCCAGTAGCTCACCAGTCCAGTAGTGGAAAACAAAAACACATCTAAGAAAGCAGGGTATCAGAACCAGGGCAGCAAGGGCACCCATCATGGCTTTGATGGGCAGGATTTTTCTAGGATGTGTCCAAGAATGAGGTTGAGGAAAGAAACTGCAGGAAGAAACAGAACGGGTGGTTGGATGGGAATGTGACATTCAGTCCTTTGAATACATAAAACCTGTGCATGTTTCTTTCCCACCCCTCAGAAGTTCTTCGTCTGCTATTTGTGCATTGCAGGCTTTCCTACTGAGTCAAAGGATGTAGATGCTAAGGGACACAAGTCTACCTCTGCCAGCAAGAGGGAACCTCGCAGAAATACAGCATCCTTCTCTGTCTGTCCTCTGCACTTCATACTTCGTACATGTACATTGGTGTGATGTGTCTCACTGCTGGTTTCTGTACTTTGGTCTAGGGGTGAGACAGCATTACATAAGGCAGCCTGCCAGCGCCATCGTGCCGTCTGCCAGCTCCTGGTGGATGCGGGAGCCTCTCTGAGAAAGACGGACTCCAAGGTAACCCAGCCCCGTCAACCAGTTATAAAATACTGCAGCCAAGCGAGACCGATCAGCATCCGTCCCTGCTGTGTGCATGATTGAGGCTTCCTCGTGTGTGCCAAAAGCAGTTCTTTTTAAACAAGCTATTTTTATTTAGAAAACTATACTGATTTAAACAAGTACAAGGGACTTCAGTTCAGTCCCCAATGCGGGTCATCTTCACCATAGTGGGAGCCTGGCCTCAAACTATTTGGTGCGTTGGGTGTGAATGAAGCATCTCCATGGCACAGCAGCATCCTCCTCCTGTGTGGTCAAAAGAGAGGCCTGTGGGCAAGGACCACCTGGGGGAGCCTTGGTTTGCGATTGCATAGCGTCCGTGAGGCTTGATTATTGTGGCTGACTTTCTTTGTGAGGGTGGCTAACCATTTTCTTTTGCCCTTGCTTGCCCCTGTGCTCACTGATGTGACACTAACCACAACCCTCTCTCGGTGCACGCTTGGCTGAGAAAGAAGCCTGGGCAAAATCAAACCCTAGGAATATTCTGTCAGTACAACAATCTGATCACTTGGGAACATGGTCCTGAAGCTGCCCCTCTGGCATTTCTGAACATAAGCATCCTGTGGTCAGCAGCTGAGAGGTGGTTGGATCTTTGGGCTCCAGTGTCAGAAGCACCTTTGCTGCAGCAAGACGATTAAAAACAATTCCTACCATATTATGCTCTGTGGGGTAACCTATAAGGGTGAGAGAGATAATCTCTTTTTCAGATGAGAGTACTGTACCTTGCAAAAGATAATTTCTACAACAGCTGAAATCCAGACAAGTGGCTTCTGACTTGTTAATCTTCATCTGCCCAGAAATCCAAGAGTGTTTTTGTGGAGATACATTAACATGTTTCCAGTATTTTTTCCTCATAGTTTAGGATCAAGACTTGTGGTCCAATTTAACAGTACTCGTAAGTTCGCTCGGATAACGGAGTAGCAAATTGATGCACTGAAAAATGATTTGTACTTGAGAGAGAATGAGACACGTTGAACTAATCTCAAATGCTGGGCATCTCTCTCTGCACATCCTTAGCAAAGTGTGTAGTCTGTGAATTGCACTTTTCAAGTGTTGGCTATGGTACTGTGCATCATGTTCATTCACATAGGGATTGTAGCCCTGGAATGAAAAATCAGTTCCGTCCAGCATGTGAGCCCTTCTGTGTGATGTATCAAATAGCATGTCCTTGAAGAACTGCATGATTTGTCCTAAACCACACAAGGACTTTGCAAATCTTCAGAATCTCGTGACTCTGACAGAAAAACTTCACTTAACACTAACTTATACAACAAATAAGTAAATTCTCCAAATTTGCTGTTATCCTTCCTGTTGTAATTTCTCTAGGTCATGCTTTCATCTGTCCTTCTAAGTATGTTAGCACAAGACTTTCTCTTCGTGTTTCTTTATTATAGGGTAAGACCCCTCGTGACAGGGCTCAGCAAGCTGGTGACCCAGATCTGGCCTCCTACCTGGAGAGTCGACAAAACTACCAAATGGTTTCCCATGAGGATCTGGAGACAGCAGTCTGATGTCTGAAAACATGAAAGAGGATCCTTGGAAATCACAAGGCTGCACCTGAGGCACTCAGGCATCGTGTGAGGAAGAAGCTGATGGAATCAAAGTGTCTCTCGCTCTCGTGGAAAATACCTGAGGACATGCCACCAGTTTCTAAGGGCTACTGAGTCTTGCCACGGAACGGTTAGGTTCCATAAGTTAGCCCGTGATGGATAAGGCGGGACACATTCAAAGGTCTGTGGAATCCATGGGCCACGGAAATTTACCTTTATTGCTTCCAGCAAGTAGCATGAACTTCTCCCATGTTCATCTGTACAATTTATTTAAAAAAAAAAAAAAGGAGAGAGAAAAAAGGATGTGGGGGAACCAAACTAACTGGGACATTAAAACACCCAACCAGGCCCTCCTCCATCTCTACAGTTTCCTGCATTCCTTTTATCCTCCCATTCCCCTCACTTGTCATCAGTTAAATAGTACCTGTTATCTCTGTGTTAAGCCTTCACAAATGGTCAGGCAGTAGCAAAAAATGTTAGGAGCTCTGGATGCCCTTAGGAAAAACCCCAGTGTTTTTACTGGCTGTGTTCCCTCCCTTGCTATCCATCCTCTTGGAAGCTGCGTCCTCAGTGCTCAGTCACCGAGGAGTTTTCTGTTTTGGAGGGGAATCTGCCTATTGTCTTTTTTCCCCAGGGTGTGGGGCACAGTGAGATTTACAGCAGTAACAAAACCTAACTTCCTCATTGTTGCTGGATATGCGGTTCCAGTATCCTTGTGAGACAGTCATTTGAATGGAAAGGAGTTATATGGGATACACCATGTTGTATGGCAGAGCAGAAAGTTACCAGTAAGGTTCCTCACAGCACCATTGCGCATATAATGACCAACCCAGTTCTGCTTAGGTTTCGGGCCTGTCTAAAAGTTGATAGCTATTTTTTACTTTTGAAAAGATGGATTTTACACTGGGGAGAGATCTGGGCAAGACGAAGGCGGTTCTGATGGACTGACTTATGGACCCAGTCCCCTTTGCATTACGGCCAGAGGTAGGAAGGAGACAGAGAACATTGGCAGTCAGCCTAGGCTTGCTGCCATTAACAAACAAATGAGCACCACCCCGGTCATGTTGGGAATAGGAAAACCTTCTTTGTCTGAACCTGTAAACTATCCGATTCCACAAGGGAACAAAGTTTCAGAGAGGCTGTCCCACTGGAGAAGGACAAGCAGCAGCTCTTTGCCTCATTACCCACTGTAAGCTCAGAAATGTAAAGTTGCTTAGCTGCTGTAAAGGCCAGCCGTGTCTTCTGTACTCGTCTGTTCTGTCTTACCTCAAAGATTATAACCACAAAAGGAGAGAAAGCAAACACTCATACACACAGGCATACACAAAATGTTCACCTTTAGGTTTTCAATCACTACGGAGAACTCAGCTGCCAGAAATAGCAGAGCTTCCACTTCCACTTTGTCTGACCAGTTCCCGTGAAGATGCTGACAGCCCACTTTTGGCATAATTCTTGCAATAGATTTTTGAATTTTGCTTTGTTTGTTTTGAAAGATCCACCGGTGTTTGTTTTCACGCACCTAGGTGTAGGTCTCTAGTAGGTGATCATAGGGATTACATGCAGTTTGGAAACCATGAAAATAACTCAGGTCATTATTCAGATAAGTTTTTCTTCCTTGGTAGAAGTTGTGGAAATGAAATTAATGCAAATGTTTTCTTTTTTTTTTTTTTTAAAAAAGAATGATTGCTGTGGCAGAGGGGGGGGGGCTGAAAAGATTTTTTTTTTTTTTTTTTTTTTTNTTTTTTTTTTTTTTTTTTTCTGTTTTCAAAAGTTCATTTGATATGAGCAAAGTCTTTCTTTAGTATTTCTTCCTCTGGAAGGAAACTATATATATTTGTAATCTATAGATCAATGGCGACATGAAATGTATTTTGTCTTATTTTCTGTCCTTACCTTTCTTGTTTAAAAAATAAAATATGAAAGCCAAATTCCTGCCCTTGACAATCATCCAGGGGCTCGTGGCGAAGGTCAGTATGCATATATATTTTAGAACAGGATTTGGCAACTGTTAAAATATAAAATCAGGGTATAATTTTGGTGTATGTGAAATTTCCACAAGGAAGATCCTCACGCTGTGGTTTCATGGTAAGCCTTGCATTATTTCCCAGCTGTGAGGAAAGACATTACTGTAATATTTCTATATATTTGATGAAAACAATTTTATTAGTATCAGTTTTATCTTTTTGCTTTGTTTTACTGCAGTGAGAAACGGAGGAAGCGTCAATGGCACCAAGGGCTGGGTTCTGTCCTGTGCTGAGGCCAGATCGGTGCCTAAGCAGAGGACGGTCAGTGAGCCCGTTGCAGGTCCCTGGTCCTTTAGCCCTGTGAAGCAGGTGGAGCGGCAAAGGCTTGCTCTAATTACAGGTAGCTTCCAGAGGCCACATGTGAACTATGGTTAGGGACCTGGATGTGGTCCCTCTCTGTCCCAGTGGTCCTCCCCTCGGTGAGGCACCTCTTGTGCCCAGGGGGTGGCTGCAGCAGGGGCTGGCTCTGGAGCAGCTCGGCAGGACCGGCAGATTTCCTGAGGTCCTTTGTGCCATTCAAACTGTTCAAAGGAGCTTAAAGCACACGAGAGATTCTGGCTTGCCTTTTTCCCTGGCAGCTGGAGTACGATGCTATGATCAGAGTGAGCCTGTTGTGCCTCTGGAAAGCCGCCCGTGCTGTGTGCTCAGTAGGAGGCAGTTACTGTAGGATGAAAATAAACCCCAGCACTGGAGATAGGACAGGAGCTGGCTGTATGTAGTGCCTTTAATATTCAAGGTGTCCCAAAGCACTGCACACATAATGCATTAGATACTGGCGATGTATTGTGTTTGTAGATAACAGAGTATATACATTAGTTTTTGCAATGGCTCACACATGTTCAGGGATATCAGAAGCTGGTTCACTGAGGGAAGGAGTTTGGGGCCAGGATGGTGCAGGATTATTCCTTACCCCTCTTCAAGTGCTAAGGGATTCTTGATTTTGGACAGCCACCAGAAGCAGACAGACTCTGCAGCAGTTAAAGTTGACACGTGCGTATTGAATCTCTTGAGCACTTGGGGTCTAGCTTAGTACAGCATCATTGTGCCTGCACTGTGCAGGCCCCACATTTCAGTGTGCAGCTGGAAACCCACTTAAATTACATATAAACATTTTGATTTACTAAAAGTGTCTCTTCTGTGGCTGTGTCTATTTATGTGTGTATATTACTATATATATGTATATTTATAAATATCAGTATGCATATATATAGACTCACACACACATATGCGCACACACTTTTAGAACTGTGCTATTTGAATGACAAAGTACCTAGGGATGCTCAGCTACTGGGGTTGCTGGACTGACAAAATGTCATTTTCCATTTAATTTTTTGTTAAAGGGGACCCTTTTCAGCAGAACTGAGGAGCTCCTGAATTGTTCCATTGTACTGGTTTTACTATCTCATTTTGGAGTTAAATGGAGGAAAAGAAAATATTTATAATGTTGATAAAATAAACTTACTTTTGTTATTTAATAGCATCAGTTACTTTTATTATTTCATGTTTCAATGCTAGAGATATCTTTATGTGTTATCCAAGACATGACGATGTCATACGTTTCTCACTAATTATAGCATCCTTCAATATTGTGAGGCGTGAGGCTGAATGACTCATGTAAGACAGGAGTTCGAGGCAAATTTTGCCCATTACAAAATGGGCCTCAGACTCCAGTGGCTCTTTCACCATTTCGCGTGATGGCTTGTCTGTGTTTTAGCACTTTCAGATGTCTGTAGAGGTTTTAACTGATACCTGTCACCTTTGCTTTTCCCCAGCAGCAGTAGAATTGCTTAGTCTCAACTCATGGTGCCGTAGCCTGGATTCGGACTACATGGGATGGCCCCTGCTGCATGAGGACTGTCATATAGAAGCACCATAGACATAAAGAAAATAGAACAAAATTGCTGTTTTGTTGCCATTGATCTTCCCGGTTATATTTGCAGAGCTGGCGCTGTTGTCAATGGATAGATGGGGCACATGGTTTTTCTGGTGGTGTGGCCGTGGGAGGTTTGTTTGAGTAGCATTTAATGGCCTCTTTTGCTCATTTTTATCTTTGTCTTTGCTGTGACAGTGACACGTATGGTAGTGAAAGTCTCTAACACACAGCCTCACCTAGAAGGTGGCTATTTTCCTTTCAGCCATCCCAGATGCCTCCTGTGGGGTATGCTTATGTGTTGACCCTTCCAGTATATCAAAAGCATGTTGAAATGAGACAACTCTGGGCAAAAGCTATGAAATGGGCAAGGTACACTGATAGCCTTAAGCTTGCTGGGGATTCAATCCAGAAATGTATGGACATGCTGGGAATTTGGATGCCTTGAAAACACTCCAAGGACAACTCTGTCCTTGCACTCCTTGTACTCCAAGAAGGAAGCAGTTCCTCACGCTGGCCCGTTTGAGGCCTGATATTTTATTTCCCTCACTTTTTGCTTGTTTTGCACCAGACTAACATCCATGGAGATGTATTTTATAAGAATGGTGTTTAAGATTTTGTATAAAAGCTGAAAGTAACATTTCTATTGCTGTTATACTATTCTTTTCCATGCCTCAGACATTATTTCCTCCCTTTATTTTCCTCACTGAATCTGAGCCAAAGTAACATCGGGTTATTCTCTTCCTTAATTAATCTAAAGCATCAAATGAGAGCATCTTCAGTCATTTCAGCGGTCCTGGAAACAGTTTATCATAAACCTGTGCCTTTCTGGATACCTGTGAAGCCACAGGATGCAGTATTACAGGGTTCACTATGGTACTCATCTTTTCATTTTGCTTTCTTAACGACAATGTAGGCAACTATTTTTCTTAGTAATGGATAGCTACAGCTTTAAAATCCCATGAGCTGCCTGCCAAAATATGTTGACTGCAATGGCGACTCAGTAATGTGCTAAAAGTGACTTGCCAGCATATTGATGAAGACCAGAATTTCATGTGGAGGATGTGTCTCAAGCTTCAGTGCTTTAACTCCCTTTGGAAGGGCAGGATGCAGCTCATGTCTGCACTGTGGAAATGCCTCACCCAGCCCTGCACCCAGTGCTTGCGGTGGACAGAATATATAAAGGGGTGAGGATGTCTCAGCCTTTGCTGAGGAGTTACTGGTAGAGAATGAGCAGCTTGGCACTTGGCTTGGGCTGCCCAAAAGTAGGCCAAGTACTTGGGCAGTTTCTCCCTTCTAATTCTATTTAAAATCTGGCTTGGGAGGGATGGATTACCCAGCAGTCAAAGTGTACTCCAAGTTGTGCCATGGCACCACGCTTCTCCAGACTGCCTACCTGAGATCCTCTGCAGGTACCAGAGCTCAGGGGCCTTCCTTTCCCTCCCCAGCATGTTTCCAGCATGGCTGCCCATGGTGATGCTCACAGAGAGTGGCATTCCCTCGTCCCCTGTACGTGTGCACTGGAGCAATGTCCCCGGCCTTGGCCAAAGGATTTCCTGGCCACGTATGGTGCCGTTCCTGCAAAAGGGGAAAATTTCCTCCCTCAGGCCTTGATCACACCAGTAAATTCATTACATTTGACTTCAGTGATTAGGCAGGCTTAGAGCTGAATAACCTTACTGTATTCAGCCATCAGAGTGCATCTTGTCTCCTGCCTTATTTATAAGGTGCCACATTCCAGTCTCAGCTGTAGTTTCTTGTTTCTCAGACTGCTTTTTTTTCTCCTTTTTCTTCCTTTTTTTTTTTTTGAAAAAAAGAAAGACAATCTATCCTATGCAGTACATGTGTACCTTGTTACCCAGGGACTGGGGAAGACAGGCAGCTCGTTTTAAAACCTCCTCATTCTGATGTATCATGTGATGACTTCTAGAATCTAAGCAGGGCAATGCCTTGCAACAAAAGGAATTGTTTCAACATAAACACATCTATAATTCAGGAAATAATTTTATGCTTAGCCCTTTAAAAGCAGTCAGCTTATGCTCCTACATCCCCTACATGAAGGAGATTTTAGGAATCTAAGGCGGCAGTGATTCTCTTGACACACACATACAAGAAGGTGAATATCTGAGAAAGCAAAATACATACTTTCTTCAGAAATTTGTTTCTATTATTTTGCCCTTATTCACTAGAAACAGAGCCCTGATTTGGGGATGCGATTTCAGAGTTCACCCATATGTTAACTGCTCCAGCATTCATATACAAGGTACATAGAAGATGTAGCATTTTGACATGCAAGAAATAAGCACTGCTGCTTTTAGCAATATAGTACTACATATGTAATTGCTTCATCTAGAGCCAGCCTCCTTTTGCGAGCAAAGTGTAACACCTGGCTCTTCAATTAGTCCCTGTCTAGGAGGCTGCTTGATGTGTAACCCAGCACTCAGCGAAGTGTGCGCGGCGGCAATCCAGTGCTCCGATAGGACAAGTGCTTCAGCAGTTATCTAACTACTAATGCATGAACCACAGTAGCAATTCATTTCTTAGTGTTGCCCTTTATTTTAATGAGAAAAATGGCTTTCTGATTCCAACTGCCTTAATGACCTTCAATTATCACTTTTTCCTCAGCCTGTGGCCAAGCAGAAGGCAGTCCCTGTTCCTACAGGTATTCAGGAATCCAGGTCCTGTCTCGGACCTGCAGGAACCAGTTAGGTTTGTAGGTATGGAGAAGCTCAAGAAGCTCTTGAGCTTGATGCGGCAGACATGAGTGATTTCTGCTTGGCTAATTAGGATCTAATAGATAATAGTCCTGCTTTTCTAGGCCTTTTTTTTTTTTTTTTTCCCCTGTATGATATTCACACAAAACAATGAAAGAAGGCAAAATTAGACGAGAAAAGCTAAGCTGGCCCCTGGGAATGGGGACCCTACAGAATGGTTTCTATAATCATTTCTATTTTCTGTTCAGGCACTTACAATGCTAACTACTGGATATCACTGTAATGAGTATTTACATCCCACAATTAAATGTATCCACTTTTAAAAAAGCGAGATGGGTGCATTTCTTCTCCAAGCTCTCTGCTCCCAATAGTTATGTCATCCATCTGCAGGGATCACTACCCCGGCTGGTGGGGCACACCTTTCTATTTGCAAATCTTGAGGCTTTGCAAAGTGAGACACGAGCCCTAAACCGTGCAATGACACCTCTCCCTGCTCTTTAGCCATACCGGAGGTTTTGCTTCCAAATGGATGGAAACAATGCCACAACAATGATTGCTATAGGCCACAAAGTGAATAGCTGTCTTCCCTCTCCTGTCCTCGGCTTCAGCCCTTTTCCCAGGACCAGGTGTTTTGGGTTTTTTTGATCAGAATGGAAGAACTGTTGTTGATGTGCTTGTTTTAATAGGAGGTGCGCGCAGTTGTGAGTTGTTTTCTCCTGTAGTTTTGCTGCTATTGTAGTAGTGCCCTTATCTCCATGGCATGTGGGAGTAGTAAATGCATGTCAAAGCTATGAAAAAAGCGAGCTCGCTGGCAGCTAATGGCAGGAAGGAAATGGAACATAATTTTACTTAAATTTGATTTAAAATAATCTTGAATGCTCTTTGCTTTTCCTTCCCTTTTTTTGCTCTGTCCTTTTCAGACCTTCCTTACTGAAGTCTTTACTCTTCGATGACCTCTTTTTTTCCCCTAGCTCATGCTACCTTCATTTTTGACTGGAAAGGTCAAAATCCTGCTCATGTGCTTGCCTCTGGGACACTTCTGCTTGACTAGAGTCACAGGCGGTTGGATCTCCTCCGACCATGCCCAGCCATTGGTAGGGAATGTGGAGATTCTGCGATACTAGGGGTGAGCTGGACGTGCAGCACTAAAGGAACCTCTGAGGGTAGCTGTAATGTCTCAGGATTAAGCAGAGGGGAAGCATGATGGACTTGGGTATTTCACACCTGAGGGGTTGATTTCGACTTTTTCAGACTTAGTTTTAACATCAATAGGAAAAAATATATATATTTTGAGGGGTCTACTCTCATGTTCCTTCCCTTTGCGATTTTCATGTTAAATAATCTTTGCCTGGGCAAACATGATTGTGTTTGCTCCATGACGTGCTTGCGAGAAGTGGCAGCTGCTTCCAACTGGTGAGCGAGTGTGCTGGTCTCTCGTGCTAAATGGCTGGCCCTGCTACCCTACAGTTTTCTGCTCAGCACGTATATCAGAAAAATCACAGGAAAATGGCCGAGTCTTATCAGGTTTTTTGTTCCGTTCACATGTCACTGCAGAGCGATTCCTCTCCATCTGCCTGCTTTGATCACGCAACAGCTTTGGGAGAAAAGAAAATAAGTGTCTGAGCCTTCAAAGCACTAAGCAGCTCTTGGGAGCTCTGTCTCTCTCTAGCTTACTGCTGCACCTCACAGATCTGGGGAAAGGGGAAGCAGGGGGGGATGCCTTACGAGCAGAAAGATACAACTCTTGCCTTACTGGCAAAAGTAACGTCTCTTTGGAGGCTGCCTATTCCAGACACTCCACCATGTGCCAGGTGGAGTATAAAATACACATGGATATCGCTAAGCCTGTAGGAGCTGCCTTCCTTTCTTAAGGGCTCTTCCACGCTCTTTTTAGGAAATGTGTTTCTTTTCCTAGTGCCAGGGCAGGGGCCAGCCCCAAGATGGGAATTCCTGCCTGTTTCCTCTGACAGCATCCAGTGTGGGACTGCCCTTTGTAATGGGTGCCATCTAGCTGCCCTCACACTATGGGTTGCATGTGCTCCGTCTCCTGTAACTGTACTGGAAAACTAAATAATCAAGGGTTAAAATCTCTTTCCAAATGGACTTGGGAGCTGCCAGCCTTGGCCGCTGGCCCGTCAGGGTGCAGTGCATTGGGGAAAGGAATGTGGAATATGACTGCCAGCGTTTCTCTGTAGAAATCTTCGCAAGGTGAAACGTGCTTTCACAGTGGGAAGTCAAGGTTATTTTTCTTCTGCCCGTATTATTTTGTGCTGTAAATTCTGTGCCAGTCATTTTGGAGGCAGCCGGCTATTTGGAAGCAGGAGGCTTTTGAAAGATTTTGGGAAGTCTCGCCAATGATATAGCTGAGGACTCATGTTCTGTATCTCCCACACAAACCTTCTGGCAGTCCATGGAGGCTTCAGTGTCCTCTCTGAGTCAGTGAGCAGAACATTTTGCTACAAACTACAGTCCTTCCTTTGTGCCACTGTTATTGCTACTCTGCTTCTGCACAGCTTTTAGAACAGCTATGGCTTTGCCGCCTTTCACTGGGAAAAACCAGGATGCATTGTGGGGAAACATGATTCTCCTTTGGACACAACGACTCACCAAGCTGCAAGTGTGTGGTAATGAAAAGGCAATGTACATAAGGACTTGAACCTGGTCTATGAGACTGTCACTGCCAGCTCAGTGGGATTTATTCTGAGCAAGAACTGACCTGTTGTTTTATTGCAAAACATAAAGGTTATGCAAAAAATGATCACTATTTTTAATGACATGCTTCTGTCTTATGATAGTTTACAAGTCTGTGTGTCATATAGTTGTGTCACAGAATAAGGAAAGCACTTGCTGTGTCTTACGATTTATTAGCACATCTCACTGGAGGTACTGTGGTCAAAGGGATGGAGCAGAAGGCAGCAAATCGAGGGGTTGAGGTTTTATTCCTGCCAGTGTCATTGAGTCAGTTTGGGTAAGTCATTTAACCTTCCTGTGCCTCAGTTTCCTTATCTGTAAAATGGGGATAATATCATCTCCCCGTACACATGCAGGTAAGGTGCTTTGTGTTGCAACGCCAAAAACTGCTGTACATTAGCTATTTATGAGGTTTTTGTCATGCCTTGTAATGTTGCTTTCATATAGTATCCTGCTTCTTTTGGAACCATTTTTTGAAGGACGATGGGAGTAGCCCTGTCCCATGCTTTTTAATTTAGCTGGCTTAAATTGAGATAGTAAAGAGTGCTGGAGGATGATAAGTTTCTAATGAGCTAGTTTGCACTGCTTATGCTTGATTCCCACGTTTGAGCTATCTTGCATTAAAAATTTTAACTCAGGTGATATTTCCAGTCAATGAAAGCATTCAGGTGGTTGCCCTCCCTTCAGAGGATAGTATTTTGCTGAATTTTAGAGCAGTTGTATTCCATCATATTGAGTTCATTTAGCACAGAGTGTTTCATTTGGGAGAGCTCATCTCAGAAATACCTCTTTCTGTCCCCACTGTCCTGTCATTGAGGTATCACAGTATTTTGACCAACAGCCTAGAAATCACCACTTGAGTCTGTCGATGCAAAATGTTTCTGGGGAACAAACCCAAACATCTGGGGGAGCAGACTGTGGCCTTCACACTAGCATCTTCTCTGGCCACTTGGTAAATGAGAGATGAAAACTGATAAAGAATGAGGACAACAGTTAGCGAAGAGTTAGGGAACTGGAGGTGTCTCCTGCAAAAAGGAATGAGGCTAAGAAGGAGTTGTCATGTGGGATGGTGATGAACAGGCTTATGATGGAAAGGCTGAGTTTCCATCAGGCTATATAGCGGATATTCACTTACTGCTTCCTGGAGGTGGTGGAGGAAGGATAAAGGACAGATCCTGATCTCCTCTGCACTGAATTCACTCCAGGTGAACTAAGGTGTGACAGAGGTCAGTATCTGAACCGCTCCATTATGTCTTTAGTCACCTTAGTAAAGCAGTAAAGCCAAATAACAAATGCGTATATTCAGCCAACATTTCATGGGCATCCAGAGTTCCAGTATTTGTACATATCCTATTATCTGAACCCACATCTGTTCCAGGAGTTGTAATAACATCACAAAGGGCTCTTTTATGCTGCCTGACCCCATGCATAATGCCCTGGAGCTGTGCATCATGAGGCTGCCAGCTGGCAAAAGGAATCCAAGGCATGCAGCAGCACCCACAAAACGAAGCTATACGTTTAATAGAGAATCAGGGTCCAGGTAATCAGCAGTGAAGGGGGAAATGGGAAGGGGGAGGGTTTTTTTTGTAACAAAGTGAGAAAGTATTTTCTTCCCTGATTTTCTTGCATTTCCTCTTTATACAAAGTATCTCGATCACTGTGTTGCTAAACAAGGAGATTTTAAACTGGGGGAAGGAGGAAATCTGTATACAGTGAAAGAACTGGTTACTGTTCCTTTGGGACACTTTTTCTGTATTGTGACTTGTGTGGAAATGTACAGAATAAAAGTGAAAAAGCGCATGCCTTGGCTGGGCTGAGTTTCCTTGTGTTATTTGCCAGTGGGGCTGGGTTGCCGCTTCTGGCAGAGCGCTAAGACTGGAGTGACTCGAAAGCTGTGAAGAGTTAGGGGGAGTGGAGGAAAGAGATGCAAGGGTCAAAACTCTGCCTGCGTGTGTGTGGCAGGGCAGGGGAGGGATGGGAAGGGAGTGTTAGGCCTCTGGATAAGCCAACTTGAAGCTCATGGTAATGAAAAAGGTTAACGATACCCTTACTATTTCCAGGGAAATCTTCTCTGTCCCTCAGTAAGCTCAGATTGTCAGCAAAGCATTCAGTGTGTGCATAAGAGATCCAGCAGAGATTAACAGAACTGTAATGTAGGCATATAGGTCACCTCTGGGTCTTACCTATGCATATCAGGAGTGTTTCTCTCTGATTCAGCCCCCAATTATCGTAGGTTCTTAGTTTTGCACTGTTTTAGACCACCCCATGAGTATAATGGCTCTGTTTGTTTCTGCCCAGCTGTGTGTGACTGAAGAAATTTCTGTCATGGTCATTGCTTGCTTTCTTGTCTTCAGCAGCTGCCCTCCCTGCCCTACTCGGGAGCTTCTGCGCCGCTTCTGACACCGAGTTTCTGGGGCCTCTCGCCCATGCAAGCTGATAGTTCCTAACAGTTCCCTTGCCTCTGCCCTCCCATCCTGAAATCATATTTCTGAATCATTTTGTGATGTTTCCTTTGCCCTGTCCCTCTGGGACGGCGCCTGCCACAAAACCACCTCCCTCACACATGCTTCTGGCTCCCTCTTCCACTCCAGGCCCTTTGATGCTCACCGCTGCTGCCAGCAGCCAGCTGTGTGCTTGTCTCTTTTAAAGGATATCTTAAGCCCCCTTTTCCTGCTGTCTCAGACAGCCTAAGTATATTATTATTAATAATAATAGCGCTAAAAAGACTGAATGTTCTGCCTGCGCAGGGCTGGCCGGAGCTGGAAGAGAATGTAACCCAGCCGTGAGTTACACTGGGCCTTTCTGCACAGCGAGAAAGCACTACCAAGCACAGCTTTGACGTTCATAAGCACTGTGGTACAAAGCACTAACTCCTCGGGGGTAACAAGCTGCACCAAATGGCTGCCAGCTGCTCCCTGGGAATGCCCGTGGAGAAGAGATGCTTTTTGATGTGCTCAGAGCTGCCCTCACAGCAACATCTGGAGGTGTTCCACCACCTGCAGGCAGAGCTGCTCGGTGGTGCGTTTGAAAAAATGAGAGTACAGCTTTACACCCTACCAATGTTGCACCCAAAATTCTTGAAGGTGCGTGGCCTTGCCGCGTGTGCGTAGTTCTGAAAAGAGTGCAACTGTGCTTTGCTCTTCCATTGCAATTTGCCCTCGTTCCTCATCGTTTCAGCTGTGTTAGCTGCTTCAGGGCTGATTTCTAGCCAACTTACCCTACAAAAATCTTTCATAAAGCTGTTGCAATCCATATATATATTTCTATATACATACATATATATATATAAAAATATCTTTCTCATAGGCTAATGCAATTTCTTAAGTGAGGAATTCCCTTTTTCATGCAACCTTTCTTTACATATGAAATGTAATAACTTTTAACTATTTCTTTAAAAAGCTAAGCCTTTCACAGTAGGAATGTAACTACAATGAAAAAAACCTAAATCCGTTATTGGGATAAAAAAAAAGAATCCTGACAGGAATCATTTGCTTTGGAAAAAATACCCCAGAAAAACCCTGCAGTTTCCCTGCAGCCAAGTGACTTCAGTATTTCCCTGCAGTTAAACTGTCATTCTCTCACTCGAGGGATCTTTTAAACTAGGTAGTGATGCTTGTAAGAGATATTGCCAAGGCTATTAAGTTTAAAAATAGGTAAAGATTGGAAGTGGTCCCATAATTTCAAGGCGTCGAGTCTCATATTTTCATGGTCAAAGGTTGATATTGATACATGAGAATTATATTTGCAGCCTTATTAGTTCACAGCAGGCACACCACAGGACCAGCAAACCTTCAGAGCTCCTCCTTCTCTTCTTCTGCCCCATCTGTCCATAATCCTAAGTGGCACTAGGGATGTCTGAGTGTATGTGTCTGTGTGTGTTTGTCAGGAACTGTTTTTACGTGAACATGGAGTTAAAGTAGGAGTGTGCCAACTGCATGGATCCTGCTGCTCTCATTCATCAGTAAGGCAAGTAATCCCACCGGTAGAAAGGTGAGCTGACCCTGAAAAATAAAGATTTTGTGTCCCATGGATATGAAACGGGAGCTACCTTCTGGGACTTAAACTCAAATGGACAATCTGTAGCGTGACGGGAAGCCAGGTGAAGCACTGCCTGGTTAATATCTGTAATCAATTTGCCATCTAATCGGGGAGCTAACAAAAATCAGTAGCACTAATTGTCAGAAGAACTTCTTGACTGCAGCTTTGTGTGTTTTGCATTTGCCACCAAAGAACCTAATGGCTTCACAAGAAACTGCATAGAGTAATTCACTCTCATTTGAGAGGTTTGGACTTTGGGGTGCAGCATTCTGCAGAAGTTAGAGGAAAGCAGGAGGCTTCTCACCAAAGGTAGACATTCTGTTATGCCAGACAAAAGATGGAGGGCACATAGTATTTGGAGGGTTTTGTTGTTGGTTGTTGTTTTTTTAACAGCAGAATGAAAAAGAGATTTAAAAATTAAATAGTAAGATTAAAAAGGTAGCTCTGAATGGTATTTTGGGTCCTGAAGCCTTAACCAGCCTGAACCACCATGAGTCAAACAATGCTGTTATGTGATTCAGAATAGTGTTTGGTGTCTAGAATTTGGAAGTTTGCTGCTGACACAATTAGCCAGCAGGCTGAGGATTGTCTTTGCTAGAAATAGAGTGTGATTACCTGCCTGCTTCTGTTAATGCATGTATGTGTCACATAAATTTCTTTGCTGACAGAACTGATGGTATTCTAACGAGCTCTGGTCTTTCTCACTCCATTTATGAAAATATATTTAGCTTCAGGAGTATATGCGTTTTGCTAATGGATATCAGTATCATCCCTGAAGTAGGTAATATTGGGATGCAAGGCTCCATATAAATATAAGGGGTCATTATTCCAGCTGTTCACTCTTTTTTCCTTGTTTCTCGCTTCTGCCTTTTACCAAATGTGAGATGGAAGGACAGATATAATCAGTCGTGATCAGTTGAATAAGAATAAGGGGTCCCTTGTTAACTAACAGTTTCTCAGTGCAACACAGCTATTAAAAGTTCTCCATAGTCTTTTCAGTCACTTAAGCTTTTCCATTCTAATTTTCAGTTTGTGCTACCTAATGTTGCAGTGAGGGCCTGATATTTGGTATATATTCACAGATATGACTGGAATTAATATTATGGTAAACCAATGGACAGGTTGTAGACTGTCGATTGAAGCTTGTAGATTGAAATGTCCCCTAATATAAAACCATGGGAGCAGTATGTCTCTAGCTGCACACGTGCACGACTCCACAAGTCACCCCAAAATTCTTACCCTGGATTTCCCATCAAGATGAATTGTACTTGTAGTGCCCATCTTTAAAAAAGATGGCCTGGGTGACCTAGTTGTGTATTGCACCGCTCTGCAGATTGTTTGGGATTTTTTTCCCCCTTGAGTAATGAAGGAGGTCAGATCTGTAGCCAGAAGTTAAGCGTCTGTGTTCATATGTGGGGGAAAGAGAATAAGGGCTAAGGGCTAACTGGGATTATGAGGCACTGTTCGATTTGGAGTATTAATACACTCCAGTCTTCTCATGGTTAAGTTTCTTTTTTCAAAAGCTTCTATAATTTTCTATATTCTGATTTTGAAAAGCCAGCAATACAGTATCTGAATTATCTTTTTCTTTTTTTTTTTTTTTAATTATCAAACACTGATATTAATCTTTCCAGAACCTAGATTCACAGATCCTTCTAAATTGTAGCCTTTTTCAATGTCCCAACTCAGGCATCCAAAAAAAAATAAAAAAGGATATCTGTAAAAAAATTACTATACGTATGTGAAGACCTTGAAGCCAAGGACATGGGAATGGTGGATAATTCAGAGACATTGTTGCTATTTGCCAAAGGTAGTTTTTCTGGTTTCGATTCTTTCTTGCTACCTGTCGCTTGGGGAGATGAAGCTTTTTGAGGTCAGAAATGAACTTTCTGCTCCCAGACTGTGATACTTAGTTGTAATTGTCTCAGATCTGCACTTTTGTCTTACCCAGACATATTGAGCGTCCCTGTTGCTGCTTCACTTCTTTCCTAACCAATATGAGTGTTTTTGGCAGCTCTTTGCCATGTATCCTGACTAGGTCACAGAAAGAATGCAAGCAAACAAAAGCAGGTGACTACGGGCTTCCTTCGGACACACAACAAGAGATGTTTTTTCTACTTTTGTGGAAAGAAAGCTCCCTTAGGTTCTGCAGTCACAGCAGTTAGTCAGCACTTGATGGATTGTTTCACGGGAGGGGAGACGGATGCTACAAATTCAGTATATTCTCTGGTGGCTGTTTGCTTACAGACATCGCATGCAACATCCTCTTCTGCTAAACACAGCTGAACTCCTTAATGGCAGGGGGTAAGTTTTTTGCTTAAGTGTTGTGGTTTGGGCTGGGTAGGCCGTTAAATGAACAAAAAATGCTCTCTTTAACCTCTCCCCCTTCAGAGAGGGAGAGAGAATAACAGAGAGAGACACTTACGAGTTGAAAAGAAATTAAACTACTTTAATGAAATATTAATAGTAAAAAGAAAATATAATAATATTAATAAGAAAATAATGAAATATATACAATATATACAAAACCAGTATAAGCTCCCAGGATGACAATCACATCACCATCACGCACCAGGAAAATCCCAAAATGGACTCAGTGGTGGATGGGAAGTGGATTCCAGATCTGGATTCAGGAACACACAGATCAGGATCAAAGTCCTCCTCAGATGCTGGCCATTGAAAAAAGGGACTGACCCTTTTGATCCCTCAGCTTTTATACTAAGCGTGATGCAGCTGGGATGGAATACCCCGTTGGCCAGTTTTGGGTCATCTGTTCTGTCTGCTCCTCCTCACAGAAGCAACCCCTCTACCGTCTTCTGCTTCTGAATCTCCAACGGGGCATATAACAAAGTTAGCTGACCTTGGCTGTTATCGAAATAAGTATAAGCAGCAGCCTCTCTGCATACCGTTCCTTGGTATTAACTATAAACATCAGACGTTATCTGCTAGAAGCAGACACTGAAAAATATGCCATTGTTTTCAGAGACTGCAGTTAGTTAGAAGAGAAATTGTTTCTGTTTTACCTCAAAACAGGACATCAAGGTTTCCAGGTCTGCCGCTACTGGGAGACTTACTCAAAGCCTTTCCAAATCAGAGAATCTCTAGCTACTCTACCCACAGTTATCTGGGGGGGAAGGAAGGGACTAGCTCTCACTGAGTGACTGACTGCCTTCACAAATTGTCTTTGCTGTTCCTAGATATCTCATATCAGAAAAACGCTTAACTGCACCTCCTGCTTAATGTGAGAGATGTGTTATGGCTCACCAACTGTACACAGATCTATGAGCCTGCTGAACCCAAGATGGATGTGGGAGTAACCATGAGTAACCTCCCACAAGAAGGCTTTAGGAACTGTAGAATGCGGTCTGGATCCCAACCCTGCAGTTTGGCAATGTGCAGACTTTCATGACAAACCTACCCGCTTATTAAAACACACACTGAATTTCTACTGCTGTGAAATACAAACATAGGCCAATTTGGTTTGGTGAGGACATCTGGTTCAACCCCACGTTCAAAAAAGGGTCAACTTCGAAGTTGGGTCAGGGTGTTCAGGGTCAGACCCTGGTGTTTAGGACCATTATTTAGGTCTTTATCAAGGCCTTCCTTGGGTTTATATAAAAACAGAAAGAAAGAAAAAAGTACTTGCTGTAAGGACCTGGGAGGATGAATAGACAAATGGACTATTATTGTCCCCACTTTGGTAATCTGAGGCAACACAAAATGTGTGTGACTCCTAGAGTCAGGGACTGAACACACCACAGCCACCTAAGGATAAGTTTCTTTCACTTACTCAAAGACACCCAGGAAATAACTGCTAGAAAAAAGAACAGACCTGCAAGTCCCCTGGCTCCTACTACATTAACTTCACATCTGGCAAATTTTATTGCGCTATGTGTCGCCTATTGAATTTTCTAGTTTCTCCAGTCTCTCTTGTGCTGAGGGTTGTTTCATGAACTTATGCACTTTGCTTTGAGTTGTTGGGTTTTTTTTTGTCCCCTGAAGCTAAAAGTTGCATCCCTATTGTGCAGAAAATAGGAAACAGATTTGTTCTTCTCAAATGTATTGGGCCTTTAAATGGAAACTGGGAGGAGAAGGAGGGGACAGCCTGCAGCCCTGCCACATTCTTTCCATTGATATACATGACACCAGGCAAAAGTCTGATTCTGAACCCCTGAAACAATAGATATGAAAATGTTTTCTCTTTTGTTTTGTTTTTCTTCTGTCCCTTTTAAAGTGAGCGTATGCAGAGCGTGGACTAGGGCTCATGTCCTCTGTTAGTCCACAGAATACGACAGAGTTGCTTACCCCACAAGATCAAACACCAGCATACTGGCCAACAACAACAACAAAAAGGTTTTATCTCAGTGTGAACTAAGCGTAACAGTTAAAAAAACGATCTTCTCCAGGGTACAGCTGTGTTCATGCTTACCTAATTGTGGCCATGGAGAAGCAATGTGCTTGACTGGAAGAAGCAAATGCAATTTCCAGGCAAGCAGGTAAGTAATTCCTCATCTTCCTGCCACAAGAGTATGAGGTGTAGGTTCCTATGCAGGTGTCATGCTGTAGATGCAGTTCAGCAATCTGACTCAGGCCTCAGCCACCATTGTCTTTCAGTCATTTTCCTGTCATCATGTTCTTGCGTAACCATGAAATAAAGGAGTCTAATGAGGTCTGGTGCAGCCACAAGCCAAAAGAGAAAGCTGCGCTACTGCTGTTTGTCATGGGACTGGAGTGGGCACAATGCATGGGCTGAAACTCTGGAAGCAGAGAGTTTGTGTCCTACACATACACACGCAGAGGCAAGCTAGCATCCAGAGCTTTGAACTTAGACTCAGCATTTATTTCACTTACTAATTAAAAAAAAAAAAGTAAATGCTGAATTTAACTTGTCTTAACCATCAGTTTTACCACCAGCGTACAGCAGGCAATAATATTGATGAAGCTTTTGGTTCTCAGATGAAATGTGCTACAGTAATTAGTAACAATTGAAAAAAACTAATTATACTTAAGGTAGGGCTGCTGTTCTGAGCCACCTTTTTTCATTTGTCTCAAACTTTCAAACTCATCTTGCTGAAATAACTATGCCCATTCTTAGCTGTCACTCTGAAGCATAAATTAAAAAAAACAAAACAACACAGAAAACTGCTCTCAACCACAAGAAACAAACCTTGAGTAGAAGTGACTAATTTAATCTGCTTTATATGTTAATTAAGCAAATGCTTTTCAGAGGTCATAATGCCAAATTTGGAATAAGAATGGTGGTCAAAAATAGCAGTTCAGTCTTGTCCCATGTCTTAAGTATTGATGAAATGTAAGAAACAAGACTTCTTCAAGCTGGAGGACATTTGGTTAATGACTTTTACAGTTAAGAATGTTAGAGTTTTCACAATGTTGGTGAAGTAATTCTGCACACGGGGAACTGGAAATCACTTTCCATTTTCTTTAATTTGTCTTCATTTTTTAGACAGCCTGAGCTTTACAGTGGTCTGTATTCTGAAGTGGTTCCAGATTCAATGCTCTTTCTCTTCTCAACTGTCCCAAATAACAAAGCACCTGAATGTTAAAACAGTGTTGTTGGCCTTTCTCAAATTCTGTTCAATGATCTTAGTGGGTGAGATTTGAATTTTGAAAAGTTGTAATCAGAGGAGAGTTTGAATCAATGACGGGTTTGTGACGTCTTGAGCGATAGCTTGATGATCAGTGAATCTGAGTACCTGCGATCTTGAAGTTTTCTGAACACATTGTTATCGCAGCCTGAGAAGGTGCAAATTCCAATGGATTTACCTGTCATGCTTTTTTTTTTTTCTTTAATAACACTTAACCCAGCAAAATTTGCCTTAAACCCCCTTCCTAGATCAATTCTTCTAGCATAGTGCTAGGTAATTTTTCTGACTCACTCACGCAGCTGGCTTATGATGTTACCGGGGAAAATCATAGGTGAGAATAGGCGCCACAGTGAGGAGAGTTTGAATGCATATATGCCTACAGTCTGATCAGAGCATTCCTTACAGGATGTATCTGAGTATTACACAGGCTGTGGGGGAAAACCCGCCTGTGAGGGTTCATATAGGATTGAATAAAAATGTTATCCCTGTTAATAAACCAGGACTCCATAAAGGATGACCTTTTCCTGGCCGGATCAGGTAGTGTATTACTTTGCAGGGACTTCTCACATCTTCACTTTTCAATTTCATGAATTAAAAAAAAAAAAAACCCACAAAAAACACACTTGCTGAACAAGTCCATAAATTCCCAGTACTTCTTTCATCATCAGAGCAACCAGGGGAAAAACATTATATAAAGAGCATTGAATTACACTTGTGACCTGGTCCTATGACTATGCTTCAAAATTAGGTGTTTCTCAGTTTTTTGACCAACACTGTAGGAATAATTTGAGACATAAAGGGAGTATCATTTTACAACATTCCAAAACAATATTTCAGCTGGAAAATGAATGGTACCTGTAGTTGCTAGAGCAAAGACAGGCAATCTGACTATGAAAGTGCTCCTCATTTCCTATCCCAGACAGCTGAAGCAAAACAGATGTCACAGAAAAAAGAAAAAAAAGGGGAAAAAGAGGGAAAAAAAAAGTTAATCAAAATCAAAACCACGTCACTAAGGAAAGAGTTCAGACAAAAACAGTGATACAGGGTCATAGACTCATACAAACTCCTTGTTAAAGACTCATGTTTTCTACCTCCTGAAAAAATACGATGAAGGAAACGTAAGTAGGCAAATTATACCAGGAGCATGTGCATTTTTTTAAATATTGAAAACATTTCATTAAATATCATACTGCCTTTAGGCAGTTAACAGTGGTTTCTAACACAAATCTTGTGTTGCTGCTTTCAACTCCTTGACGATGGTACAATTTCTAGATATGCATTATTTACGCTGTCCTAATGGGATCTTATATTAGCATCATTCAGACGAAGAGAAGGATGCAGGTTATTTAAAGAGAGTGGGAAGACTGCTGAAGAGGGTGGAGATGCAAGACAGGGAGACAGAGCTCAATCTAACTGTTTGGAAAGGTCTACTTTGCAATATCTTAGTGTTTAGCCTGAATAAATGGAAAAGAAATAGCCTGGGGAGGTAAAAACAATTCTGAAGACCTTTAAGTAGAACTATATGCAATCTCTTGTACTGTTGAAATGCAAATTGAAAAAACAAGAATATCGCTACTGAAGTACAACTTCATCTATTCTCTTAGGTTCTGCAAGCCCATTAATATCATATCAATAATGGTGTACACTAATTATCATTAATACTAAAATTAGGACAAAAGAGACTACAGACCTTACCTAAGATTGTGTTCCTTCGTTTTAAACATTGCATATATAATATTAAAAGATCATGGGATCTTCAAAAGGCACAAAGTTCCTGATGGATCTCAGAAGACCGGAGGATAAGACTCTGCTTCCTACCCATTTCCCAGTAGAAATAATAATCCCAAAGACCAACAGAGCTGAAGATTGTACAGAGTTACCCTGATTATTCCTGCTCCTCAAAGTAGAACCAAGTTCGTTTGCTCAGACTTCCCTCCTCTTACAATCTCCATAATTTCACTCTAAAAATGAATGGTATAGACAAAATGATTACCAGCAATAGCTATCGTGGTTTTGTCAAAGTGAGCCTAAAATTAGGGTTGTTTGAGTGATGTCAGAACGTATTCCGCACAGGAAGATGCCTTCTCCTGTGTTCTTACCCCCTTCTAATTCCTGGTGTGGAGAAGGAACCACTGATGTGAAGAATATTCTGGAAAAGAAAACAGAAGAAAACAACATGTCATGTAAGCATGGCTATCTTCTTAAGTCTTTCTCACTATATTGACAGTTTCTAGAGTTAAAAATGTGAAAAAAAGACTTTGTGAGGCAAGCTCCAAATTTTAAACATTTACATGCATTATATATTATAATATATAAGTTTATGTTATAGATTTTAACACATATTCTGAATGTTTTTATTAACTTTGGAATTTTTTAACAACTTTTTATTATTTATATTCTGAACTTTTCCTCTAAAAAAAGCGGGAGTGAAAGAATCGGGACTTTCTCCCCATTGTTTTCTTGTACACTTTTTCCTATTGAACACTGCGTGTCTAATGCAATCACATAATGCTGGGAACTAGGTCTTTGGGGAAAAAATTGCATCATTTAGCAAGAAGTGCTAGCATTGCCCATAGTAGTCCCCACACTTCGACATCAGTATGAAATGTTTAATGTGAATGTTAAAGGATTTTAATGTATTCATTTTTTTTTAATAACAATGAGTCCAGGTCTAGGTCTGTGAATGATGATGCCATGTTTTGTTAAACTCCTGAGCGTGAAAACCTAGATCGAGCTGACGTTGAAGCCAACAGCATCCCACAGGAGTTTCCATCAAAGATGTATTGTGCTTTATGAGGGCCATGCAACTGGCTCAAATCTCAAGCAAGAAATTGCCAGTAAGTTAAGAACAGATGTATCTAATTTTGTTCTTATGGGGGGAAAATCATGGCCATTACATTAACTAATGAGGTATTGCACATGCGCAGGTTATAGCTGTTCGTCTTCCAGTTCCTATGTTTCCAACAACAGGCCTTTATGTTGATTTCTCATTTATGTGTGTGTGTGTCTATATCTATAGAGTATGTATGTCATAAATTTCCCATTTGCTGTAGTGATTTCTAAAAATAGTAGCAGGGAGAGGATACTACTTAACCTTAATACAATTTCACTTTTTATTTCTTTATGTGAAAATATCTAGCCAGCAAGCTATCACCTGAAGAGCTTTGCAACCTTATAATCCTCAGGAGCGACAATTTTTAGGGCCTGAATTTTATTATGTCCTATTTTGTCGATGAGTTGCTGTTTCTTTAACAACTGTCAGTCTCAGTGCGGACTTGACTTTACTACAGTGAGTGCTAATAGCTACAGTGAAGAAAAAAACCTCTGTTAGTGTATGCAAGCTTATACTGTAACCATTGAAAGAGTGAGCTGATGAGCTCAACTGCGGACTGAGGCTGAGCCACTAAAGTCTTGGAAGAGCCAGCTATAAAGAATTCTCGGTAATGGTATTTCTGAACCTGTTTGATAATTACTTGTCAATATTATATTCTCACTGCTTCTTTTGTTGCTGTGATTTCACTAAAAGTCATAATCAAGGATTTAGCTGTCTGTTCTGCACTTGTACTGAAGGAGAACATCTCATCATTTGATTGCACGAGGAAAACTTGTCAAAACCACTTATATTTGTCTTTGAATGTGAAGTCTAGCATCATTATAATTACACAGGTGAACACTTTACCAATTGATAAATAAATAATTTTAAAAGGTAAGAGAACATTTTGATACGTGGAATTTCTTCTTTGTTCATACTTTCAGCTCAGAGTTGTGTTGCTTGCATCATACCATGGATGCAGAGAGTGTCCTAACGGTCACTCTCCACAACAATAGTAATTAATTCATATAGGAAATATATGAAGAAATATTTCTTTGAATTATACGTCCTGGTTTGGGGTGGAGCAGAGCCAACTTTCTGCTCAGTGAGAAAAGCTCTTGCTCACACTTGTTGCTGTGGCAGCCAGGGTGAGCTGAGTTGGTTGTTTATCCGGTGGAGGGGGTCACACCTGTGGGGAGGGGCCGACAGCTCAGGTGACCCAAACTGACCAACAGGGTATTCCATCCCATCTGCCATGCTCAGTATAAAAGCTGAGGCATCAGAGGGGTCAGACTGGCTTTTTATCTTCTGCTCTTTTCTGTTGGCTTTTTGTCTTTGGATCTTCTCTAGTAGGCTCTTCTTCAATGACTGATGTCTGAGGAGGACCCCATCAGCTCGTCTGCCTTTTGATCCTGGTCAGTGTGTTCCAGTTCCCACTTGTCACTGAGTCCAGTCTGGAACTTTCCCAGTGACATCTTCCTAGGAACTTGATCTGTTTTTTTATATATTTATGTGTATTGTATCTATTTCATTATATCTTTTTTATTTTATTATTAATATTTCATTAAAGTAGTCTAGTTTTTTTCTAAACTCATAACTCTCTTTATCTCTCTTCTTTTCCTTGGAGCAAGAGGTGTGGGAGAGCATCTGTCATCTTGTCATTGGCCACCCTGTCCCAAACTACGGCATTATATAAACAGAATGAAAGGTATTGATTATGTATTTCAAAATGGGGTTACTGTTGTTTTATCTCTAACTGGAAAATGGTTGTGTGTTATGGTTCAGCTCATAGGCACAGGGTTGGAATGCTTTTCATTTTCCAATCACTTGACTGATACGTAGTTAGCGCCTCCAATTTGTTATTGCTGGCTTGTCGCTGAGAATAAAATTGCCCATTTCAGTTCAGTGTCTAGGGGAAAGCTATTTAGTACTATGACTGATACTAGCTGACTGTCTTAATGAAGTATCAAGGACTGATTTGGTGGGATTATAAATGCTCCCTTCTCTACTTCTAAAGCCAGTCCTTTCATAGAGTAGTTAGGCATGTGGGTATAGTGCCTTGAGGAAAAAAAAGGTATTAGCAAATCAAGTTCTTCCTGAGAGAAACTGAAAAGGAAATTTGCATTCTATTTGTTCAGTAATTTTCTGCCAGAAGTTTGAAACCAAATAAAAATGTCAACTTTATTGGTTCTGTTTCAATGGAAGAACATTTTATGTTTCTGCATTTTGCTTTGATTTTTACCCCAAAATACATAGCAATAAAACTCTAGACAACAGAACAAAGCTGGTAGCTTTTGCTCAGCCCTTCAAAATGAAATGCCTTTTTGTTTTGGTTTATACTTCACCCCAAACTGTAAAACCAGCGTGAAATGAGTATGTTTATTTGAATAGGAAAAAAAAAACATGATGGTCTATGCAAAGGAGGAATTTTTTTACCATAGCTAAGATTTTTTTTTTTTTTAATATAAAATAGTCTTCAAATTCTGGATATGTAGGACTTCCATTCCCAGGATTGCCAGCACAAAGGAAGAAAACAGTGAGAGAAGCCAACATATGAACAGCAGTCTTTTAAGTGCTGGGGATCTGGAAAGGCCTGCTGTGTTGCATTATGTTTGTGGATTTCAAACTGCAACATGCAGATGTATGCACATGAGTAATTTTGAGCACAAGAGCTTTAATCCCCTTGTAGAAAATAGAATCAGTCAAATGTGTAAAGTTACAACATGTATTCATGGTTTGGTGACTGAAGCTTAAGACCAAGTTCTGGGACACTGACTTTGTTTTCAAATGTCGTAAGTTTTTAGCATATGTGCATGAAAGAATAACTCTCCTGGGTTCATGCTCTCTGTTTGCCTTCTTCCGCATACATCTGGGAAAACTGACTTTTTTATATACTGAATTACTTTAATACTAGGGAATGAGATATGAATTATTATTTTTGAACTCCATGGATTTTTCTACTCTAATTATAGGATTGATATTCTCTGTGACAATACGCCTGCCGTTGTGCAGGCTTGAAATGAAAGATAGAGTGAGACGGTACACAGCTCAGAAGTAGTTGATTTCAATCTTCAATGCATTCACTAAATAATTCAGTATCACTAATGGAAATCTGATCTTAGCGCAGGAGTGGGGATGCGGGGCACTCAGTTGCCAGGGTTTGGCAGCTCAATAGCTCGGGAACGACAATGGACCAAAAGGTGAAAAAATCTTTAAATTATTGTCGAGTTCTCTTCTTTGCTTTCCTGGAATCACATTACATCTTCCTGGAGCTGCTGTTGCTGATGGCTAGGGAGGGCGAGAGAAAGAAATTGATATTTACAGCATATCTGAAACAAACACAGCAAGCTCAGCCCAAGCTGACCTTTTAACTGGTGCGCAAGGGGTGATGATGGCCTTTTGAAAAGTATAGCCTCATTCTACTCAGCAGTGGGACCAAAAACAGTGAGGCGCTTCATGGGAGAAAATTGCATAAAGCCTTGTCCTCTGACTTTGTAGTCTGAGCTTGAGAGTCAGAATTTTTCAAGGGCCTTTGGAAAAAACTGCAAACTCCTGTTAGAAGCTGATGAGATCCAAGTAACTACCTCCTTCAGGTGGCTTGTGCAATGACTATCTAAAAGTACTGAAAAACCCAGCTTCAGGAGGAAAATGTAGTTATTTTCAGAGAAAAAAACGAACTACCTCAGTGAGAGGAAATTTATTATGGGCGGTTTTCTACATTTCGGCACAAACCGTATCTAATGCTGGGAGTTTCTTTCCCCAAAATTGCCCTGAACACTTACTGATTGAACTGGAATTCTAATTGGGTTCTAACAGTTTTGGATTGTTTATGAGAGCATTTGCATGTGGCATAAATCAGAAGTCCTTTTATAACTTCGTATAGCCCTAACCTTCACTTTCCCTTTTTAAAAGAAAATTCAGTGGTGTCTCTCTTTTTCATTAGGTTGCCAATTTTTGGTTAGGGTAGCAAAGAGGATACATGAAAGTTGAAATTGGACTTCTACAGCTGCCAGTCCGTTCCTCACCTCTGTTTTTTGATCAGAGTAGAACCAGCAGCTGTAAGCAAATTTTGAGGATTTTAAAGATAAGTATCACTGGAAATCTGCAAAAAAAAAATCTGCTTTCTAGGTTAGCTGTGTGTCCGCACTAGAAAAGTCACAGTCAAAACCTGTTTTTTCAGTATGGATTTTTCTATATGTCACAAGAAATATAGATTAAGCTGTAGTTCCAGAGATCACGTAGGAAATAAAGCATTGGCTGGAAAACAAAGTCAGGAGAGACAAAACAGCAGAGAAGTTCTGGAGGTAAGCCTCTCCAATTTCACAGTTCTTTTAATAAGGAAAATATCCCTGTGTCAAGTAAATTGTCATAGTTTATCTTCCATCTATCCCTTTTCTTCATGCTGTCCTGTTCTTTCCCACTGGGAACCAGCACAATAGGCACCTTTAAGGCTGTGATTAACATATAGTTGGTGACTTTTTCTTGGCAAAAGAAGTAACATTGGCCCTCCCAAGATTGCTGTATTCACCAACGGTCTCACCTCCTTCTATGTCTTTACGAGTTTTATCTCGATAGCAAAGGTTCGGTCAAGAAATGCAAGTGTTATACTCCATTTATATCAAAGGCATCAAACACAGTGGGCAATTTGGGGCAAAGAATATCTTTCTGTATTTGTACAGTGCTTACTGCAATGGAAACCTCAGTTAAGCCTCGAGGTGCCATTGAGACAGAAATAATATTAACATTAAAAGACATTTACTTTTTGTCAATTGAAAACTGAGATACTTTCTTTTTCAGTCATAGGTGCTTCAGACCATAATCTGTCCTCTGAGCAGCTGTGTTAACCTCTACTGCAGTTTCATTTTGGACTTTCTGAGTCATAGCCCAAGCCGTATCACAGAAAACTAGTTTCTGTGCATGTAAACTCCGCTTCAGGAAATTAATTTCTGAGCTATGGAAAACTAGGTATGGAGAAAAGCTGTGAGCAAATTTGGTCAAAGATTGTCTGCTGACATTGCTTCTAAAATTTGGTGGATGAATGACGCTTCTAATGTCATGCACATCTTTGTGAAAAGCAGGTGCTTTCTGCAGAAAGCTTCCATTATTTTCTGAAAAGCTGAAAATAGTAATTTTTCAGTGTTTAGCTAAGACTCAGCTTTCTCTAAGGAGAGGAAGAAACCTCTTAACCCACTTTGATACAATCTGTTTTCATTTCAATGAAGGTGAATTTAAGGATCAGTCTTTGTCATCTTTCCTACTTTGTTACTCAGGCATGATTGACCATCTGAAATGTGCTATTGCGGTCATATGGAGAAACTCTGAGGGCTTAAACTGTCGACCACTACCAGGTGTTTTTTGCTGGAAAGTGTCTTCCTCTAGATGTTTGTGGTGCTTAGCACCGTGATGCCAGGATTTCCTTGAGAAGCCCTCAGGAAGGTGCAAGTTACCTATCAAAGATCCATTCAGTTTGCATGCTCTGAAACACGAAGATGAACTTTACTATTGAGCGCTCATTTCCACTCGTCCAGCTGCTAGAAAGAATATTCACTCCGTCTCCAGCCACCACTTTAGACTGCAAATCAAAGTTGTTGTTTTAAATTACATCACTGTCATTAAATCTGCCGGTGGTGCAAATCCTGAGCAGCCATGCCAGGACTAAACACATAACTGTGTGATGAAAAGGAGATGCCAAGGTGTGGATGGAAGGGAGTAGTTTACTTTACTAAGAAGGACTCCAGGTGGGTGCAATTGCCCACGCTGGGACCAGCCGCACAGTACTTTTCATTGTCACAGATGGTAGGTGTTAGATGATGCAATGTGTACGGTGCCAGACGAATTACTTTTTTAGCTCATTCCTCAGGAAACAGGAGAAGAATCTGAACTGGATTTCCGTGCAAACCCGGAGCAGGAGCTGCAAGCTACAACCCCAGCCAAGACCCAAGCAGTCAATGGGGCCAGTCTTTCAAATCAAGGCAGAGACTTGCTCTGGGGATGGGGAGTTACACAGAAATTGCCTGGAGTTTGGAACAAGTCCCCTTAGTTTTAAATTAAACTGTGGACTGGGGAACACTCTTATTCAATGGATGTAATGAACCTAAAAGTTGGAAAAGCCTGCTCTTAAATGAAAGCCTTGATATAAGTCCAGCAACCACTACAACCAGAAGTGTTGAAGCACCGTGACAAAAGTTGTTCTCATGGCACTTTCGGCCCAAGTTGAAATTAAAAGATGGGGTATTTTTTTTTTTGTTGTGTTTTATTTTTGTTGTTGTTGTTGTTGTTTGTTGTTGTTTTGTTTTGTTTTTTGTTTTCCTCCCCAGCAGTATGTCCAGTCCAACACCGCTGTGGGCTAAGTGGCAAGCTGGAAGTCAGCGAGACTAAAAAGTTAAAACTCCCCAAACTCCGACAGCCAAAGGCTACCCGGCCAGACGGTGTGGATGTTTGTCCCTGGAAAAGCAGATGAAGCCCAGGCGGGCACCGGCCGGGGGGTACCGTGAGGTGCTCCACCACTCCCCCC